>VXBJ01007648.1:1167212-1296132 GCA_013400055.1 Nycticryphes semicollaris | reverse complement strand
AAACCAACCAAGAAGTCATAATTCCACTCTTTGGATCTGGTTAGGAGGAATTTTTTCCTCTGAGTTTCTGTCATCAGGGAAAGGTGTAGAGGTCTTAGATTCCGTAGCTCACAAAAGCAAATTGATTCAAAACTAAGTCTTTTTTGAATCTCTCATATTATAGTGTCACAAATTAGTATAATTGGATCTCTAGCACAATGATTACTCTTACTCTCTTTTTAAAGTGTCTGTTACCTGTTAAGAGTGAAAGAATAAAAGCAGGATAAAGCCCATAGCAAAACAAATTTTTTACTATCTTTTTGATATATGTCAACTTTAAACTATATGTATTTTAGAAAGAAATCTGTTTTCTATCCTCAAAAAGATGAGATTCAACATCCCTCAGCAGCTCATTTTTAGCACTTGGAAGTTCCCTTGGGCAGCTGTCAACTACAACTTATTGCATAGGTACTTTTCACTAAACTCATTATAAAGTGATTAGCCTTAAGGAAGATATTACAGCCTGCTCTCATTATATGAAGTTTTGCAGCTGAATTCTGCGTTGTCAAATTTTATCAAATGGTGTGTATAGAAAAAATCACAAGATTAAACAGATAGGTTGTTAATAGGGACACTGTCATTTCTATGCTACAGCTCTTTGTAAGAATAAATGTTTCTAAGGCTTGGTACTTCTTCCATTAGACTTCCATTTACTGGAGTGTGTTATGGTATTATTGTCTACCTTGATATCAGTAAGGCTTTTGACACTGTCTCCCATAACATCCTCATAGGTAAGCTTGGGAAGTGTGGGTTAGACGAAAGGACAGTGGGGTGGATTGAGAACTGGCTGAGTGGCAGAGCTCAGTTGGAAGCCTGTAACTAACTTTGTTCCCCAGGAGTTATTACTGGACCAAATCTCTTTCAATATATTCATCAACAACCTGGATGAGGGGACAGAGTGTACCCTCACCCAGTTTGCTGATGGTACAAAACTGGGAGTGACTGACACACTAGAACGCTGGGTTGCCATTCAATTGAGACCTAGACAGGCCAGCAAGTTGGGCAGTGAGTAACCTAATGAAATTCAACAAGGGCAAGCATAGGGTCCTGCACCTGGGAAGGAATAATCCCATATATCAGTATAGATTACAGAGTTAGGCTGCTGGAAAGGAGCTCTGCAGAGGAGAAGCCTTGGAGTCCTGGTGCATAAGTTAAACATGAGGCAGCAATGTGCCCTTGTGGCTGATGGTCTCCTAGGGTGCATTAAAAAGAGCACGGCCAGCAGGTCTAGGAAGGTTATCTTCCCCCACTATTCTGTCCTGGTGAGGCCACATCTGGACTACTGTGTCTGGGCCCCCCAGTTCAAGAAGAACAGGGAACTACTGGAAAGAGTCCAGTAGAGGGCTATGAAGATGATCAAGGGAATGGAGCATCTCTTTCATGAGGAAAAGCTGAGACCTAGGTCTGTTTAGCCGAAAGAAGAGAAGACTGAGAGGGGACCTCATCAATGCTTATAAATATCTTAAGTGTGGGTGTCAGGAGGATGGGGTCAGGCCCTTCTCAGCAGTGTCTGGTGACAGGACAGGGGCAAAAGAAGTTCTGTCTGAACATACGGAAAAGCTTCTATACTTTGAGAGTGATAGAGCACTAAAACAGGCTGCCCAGAAAGGCTGTGAAGAGGATCCAACTTCTCTGGAGATATTGAAAACATGCCTTGATCTAAAACTGCTGTGGCAGGGGATTGGAATACGTAATCTGTGAAGGTATCCCTTCTAACCCCTAAAATTATGTGATTCTGTGAAGAGTAGACAGTGACAAATCATCAACCAAATTAATAATTTTTTATTAATTTCTTGTTATGTGAGGTGTTTGGGGGTTTTTTAATTAAATAACAGATTTATTTTGTGAATAGAAAAAAAGTGTTAATTCTTCCAGGAATGCAGTCTGCAGAAACTGAGTCATCTGCTCCAGACAAAGAGTGAGACCCTGCAAGGGGCTTTCTGGCCTTTTAGCCATGGCAAGTATGTTTCTTGTGGGTACAGAAGCAGTTTTTGGTAACATAGGCATTTAGACATGAATTTTGAGAAGTTAACTGTATCCCAGTTGTGAAGACAGTGAAATCATATCAATGCCCTGTCACTTCCGTTTGGGAAATCTGCTGTCATGAAAGAGATGAAAGTGATAGAAAACAGCAGGAATAAAACCTTCCAGGTGGAGGGAAAAGCCTGTCAGCATCTAATGCGTGTCCTTCTCGGGACTGCAAGGGGCCTTTGTCCAGACCAATAGAGGAGCTCTTTATTTAGAGAGTCTTTGAGTAAAAGGCTTTTGACAGGAGCATGAGCCATAGCAGTGGCAGCAAAGACTGAGTCACTTTAGGCTTTGGGGTACAAATGAGGGGCTCGAGGGCATTTTGTAGTTGCATTTCCACTACCAAGGCAGTAACAACTGTGCAGGTTTTGGTTTTGTTTCCAGTTTTATTCTATGCTAAGGATTTAGAAAAACATAAACAATTTACTTCAGCACAATATACTTCTCTTTACTGTGCGTCAGGCAGGTAAAGGCATAAGAACAGCACTTACGGGTTTCCAGAGGACTTTCAGTCTTTACCTCTTTCAGAAACTTTAGGATTAGACTTTCTTTTTCTTTCTGGGGAAAGGTAGATTTTCCTCCTCTGTATTTTATCATGTGGTCAAAGATAATGTTTTTGTGACAGTAAATCAATGAGGCCATAGTTATTTATTTACCTGAAGAATAAAGGCGCATAACAAAGGCTACCACCACCTGGGGAGCTGCATCCCTCTGAGCTTTCATCATTTACGATTCACTCACCCTTGCTTTGTTTTTCACGTATCTCACTTTTTCGCCATATTCACAAACTGTTTTGTAAGGATTCTAGCAATTTCGATGAACATCCTTATTTGAATCATAACTTCAGTGTGCCTTAGCACTGTCAAATGTTTTCTCACAAAGTGCAGAAAAAATTCCCTCAAAACCATGGCACATGAGCAGAACCTTAACAGTCCCTAATGAGATATTCACTTCGCAGAGCAGAGAGAAGCTGAAATGTCAGTTCTGGCAGCTGAAAGGGTATAGTTAGCCCAGGATTTCCTATAAGAGAGGGCAGATGTTTCAATAAAAATGTTAAAAATAAAGCATCTCTTTTGTGCCCCAAAGTCCCTAATTAATTAGAGTGGAGTTATTGGAGCTTGGTGGTACGTCTTCGTCCTACCACCTAACTACCTTGGGGCCCGCTCAAAACCAGACGCTGAACAAATGGTAGGCGGCTGTTCTGGAGTGATTCCAGGTAAAGAAAAGCATCACACCTAAGAGCTCTCCAGGGAGGAAGAAAATGTACAAATCAGAGAGACGGAAAGTAACCACAACTCTTGCTTTGTTAAATAGAGCTGATATGGACCTGTCCTGATAACAGAGACTGCTATTTACAGCTGCATCACATGCCATCATAAGCAGAGCCAAGTTTGTAAAGCCAAGAATGTGAATCATCAGAGGGAGAGAAAAATCGTTGCTTTTTTTGTTGTTGTTGTTTTCCTTGTTTTAGATAAATGTCTATTAACTCACTCCCTGCTGTGTTCTATTTATTTATTTATTTATAACTGGAGAAAAAGTGAAGGACTGAGGTTGGTTTGATGGGTTTTTTTCCCCCAGAACTGTTTTGGAATGTTTTTGATGTGAGATCAACTGTCTTGTCTTGACAGCTAGTAGTATATAAATGCATACATAAGCATAACAAAGGTCATTTGCTGCTACTGTTCAGTACTCTATGTTTTCTCTAGGAAGCATCCTTAATAGCTGGAGTCTTGATGTTATTAGTACAGATCGTGAAATGTCTAGTGAATTATATTGTGAATATATGAAAAGAAGCAGCACCCTAATATATATGTTCATACAGTGCCTAATACAGTGCAGGTAGAGTCAAATTGATATGTCTGAAAAATCAAGGCTTTTATTTTGTTGATTTGGTCAATATTTATCTTGACAACAAAAGAAATAGTTTGTCAGCTTTATATAATAAAGTCCTTTTAGTGCAGCAGAAAGAAGACAAATACTAAAACATCACAGAGAAAAAGAGAACTAGTCATTCAATATATGTCATTAATGCTTATTCATTGTGGGTGACTGGGAGGTCTCTAGTCCATCCATGTACCAAGAAACAGTGCTAAGAGCCAGCACAGCATGTTTCCAAAAAAATATTCCAATTAATGTAGCTCTTTGCCATAAAAAGTTATTACAAGATTTTGTTTAGTTATACCTTTGAAATTATGACAATTACGTGTCTGCAGTATTTTCTCTTGCAAGTGCTTTTCACACAAGCCAGAGTTCAGGAACAAAAGATATGAAAGCAAATGCTTATTTCTTGGACCCTGCTCTAGTGGTTGCCATGCAGTGCTGTTTGCAAACACAATTTACTGCAAAAGCTGAAACTGGAAAACAAACACGACTTCCTGAATACTAATGTGGATAAATTTTAACTTTTTGTTGGTGAAAATTGAACCTCAACACTAACTTGGCGTCAGGTCATGAGAAAATCTTCATTTTTAGACAAGGTAGTGCTTCCCTTCCCATTAATTACTTTAGTAAACCTTCCCAACTTTTTAAGCTTTCGTTAATGATCTTGAAGACCACAAAGAATATTTCAGCTATGAAGTAGAAATAAACCTTTATCTTCCTTCTGTTTGTAAATATCTTAATGGGTATTTTTAGCTAGATGAATGGGGGGTTTTTCTCCTACAAAGGTCAATTTTAATTGGCAATGCTTGTAGTGTGATCATATCTAAAAGAATGTGACTGCCTTAATAAAATTTAACTAGGTTGGCAGTTTTTTAATTTCTGAAGTTATATGTCACCCTGTGAGTAAGTCTCTAATGTAGCTACAAGAGCATGCTTATTCAAGTATACTTTAATTTACTGATCTTAATATTGGATCAGTATCCTTGAACAGCATCTTAATAAAGAAATGTTAATATGTGGATTTTAAAAATTCTTTAAAAAATTTTAAAAACTCTCTACAAAGAGAGTTTGTACTACATAGTCCAAACTTTTTTTTCCCACTTACACATTCTAATTTGCTAGTTTGCCTATATCAGACATTTTCACTCCCATGATATGTAATTTAAGAACTAAATGTGTTCCCCATCTCACCTTTTTCCTTTGAGAAAGAGATAATATTTTAATACTTCTTTGGCATCTTCTAATTTTATTGAGATCAAATAAAAGTTTTATGATGACAGACACTACAATAAGAAAATGCAAGGTATTTATAACAAAAACATTACCCAAATAGTTCAAGCAAATGCAAAAATCTTCTTACTGTGTCATTCTACTAATCGAGGACTGAAGAACTGCTTGAGTTCATCCCATGTCTCAGACTAGCTTGTAGAGTGTGGAGCATCTGTTGCCTTAGCTTTACATCATTAGTCATTTATTTCTATTGAGATAATGCCTAGCAGATGCTTCACTTTGTTCAGACCATTTCTTCAAGATCCTTAGCATGGAATAATGGTTGGGTTTTAAGATATCTATATGCGCCTGCCAACATTCAATACCTCTTTAAGCTTGAACAGTTTTAAAAACATACATTTTCAGTGCTTCCCTTCCTTGTTTCCATTGCCATAAAGAAAGTAAATATTTGTAGATTTTAAAATGTGAATTTTATTTCTAAGACTTTCACCCACTTTTGCCAATATAATAGCTGATGGCATCATTGACACTGTGGCTAGTAGAAATATCACTAAAAATAATATACCCTCCATTGTGATTCTTCTCCTGTGGTACATTTAGAGATGGCAAACAAGAATTGGAAGAAGAGAAATGTTTCTGTAAACCTGTCTGTCCTGCCTTCTCTTTGCTTAACTTCTCCTCCTGTAGAACTCCTGAAGTCTTTGGCTGAACTAAAGAAATCAATTCAGATCTGGTACCAGGGGTCTTTTAACAGAGCAGCAGTTAGCGTGCCTCATGTCCACTGTGTCTTGTATGGCTGGTGCTTGGGTCATGCCACCAGCCCCTTGGTTTATCCTTCACTTCTGATCTGTGTTTGAGTGTTTAAGACGCTACCTCTTAGGGCTACCAAATACTGGAGAAAGAAGGAGTAGGAGGCATTCTGAAAGCAATCCATTTTATTTTTAAATCAGAATTTTAATTTTAAACTGCTACTGCTTAGCTTTCTAATGCAAAAACTGATAAGGGAGCTATAGTTTAGCACTGCCTTTTTTCCTACCCTTCAATGAAATCATGCTTCAAGAAAGGCTGTGAGGCTGCTCAGTACAAACTCTTTTTTTTTCTTTTTTTTTTCTTTTAACCTCGTTTTTCTATTTTTCTCCTGATGAAATAAGTAAACACCTATTTCAGTAAGTGGTTGTGACCTGTTTATCACTTGCATATTGGGATCAACTGCTATTGTCACAATGTGGTGTTTCAGGCAAATATTGGCAACCTCTTACAAACTTCCACTTGGTTGTGATTCAAAGCCATATGAAACTGCACATTTCATATGATTTGGTGTGAAATCATAAATGTGTTGTGAAAACATAAATATGTTTAATCATGCACTTTGAGGAAGCCTTCTGAGGAAGCTAAATTGCTATCTAAAATAATTCCATATTAGGGTATATTGGGGCAATCCCCCGTATTGGGGTTTTTTGAGGAATAATTCACCTCAGTCCTCTGAAATAAACGTTACCACTGATTTCATAAAGTTAAATTGAATAGGTGATTTACTTACCGTGAAGTTGCATTTTGTTTATAAATATTGCTATATTCATGAAAAATCTTCATTTTTCATTTGTTCATATTTACTGAAAGAAGAAAAGCTTTTGATTTAGAGTATTAATTGAAGGCTTTGAATCAGAAGTTTGATAATGTCCTGCTCTCCCACTGTGATACACAAATGGAATGTTTGTCTCAATATCAGAATGTGAAAAATAGATTGTGGTGAATGAAATCTACAGGGTTCTGAAACCCACTTTAACATTTTCCTGTGGTTTAAGGGTGAAGAATCCCAATTCCAATTTCCCATCTTTAAAAAAGCAGAGAGGCACGCAAATGTTGTTTTTATGTGCTTTTACATAGCTTCATTTGGTTTTTGTATGTTGAAGGAAAAGAGTGTATCTATATGGGATGGAGGGGGAGGAACACAGCAGGGGCATGCAGGAGGTTGCAGTCCCTGCACTTGCCCTGTTTCTTAATGCCTTGTCCCCCTGCCCCCGACAGTTACTGTGCAGCACATAGTGGGTCTCCAAGTGGCTCTTTCCTCCTCTGGGTGTGATTCATGGCAGTACAACTTTCTCCAGTCATGTGTCCTACACAGGGTAGAGTGAGTAATTTGAATGCTACTTAGGCAGCAAAACATTTCTTGAGTCCTGACCTAGATAAATCAAATATTATCCTAATTGGATAGACTTAATTGGTGTTTGGAGGCATTTTTAGAGATAGTTTTCTATTTCTACTGGGAATATTTTTATATTTCTGTTTATAATTTACTCCACAAATTTGTTTATTAACCATTCTTGGCATTTCTTTCATCTTCCTGTGAATTTCTGCTTGAGAGCAAGGAAAGTATAGCTTTGTTCTCAGGAAAGAAAAGTTACTTTGAGTTCTACTTTGAAGCACCCAATGATATAACTGAAATGTCATGAATAATTTAAGCAAACACTGATGCAAATGTTACTAGAAATAATCAAGGAACTTTAGAGGTTGTAAATAAAACCAATTTAAAGATTAAAATTGATGCAACTTAACAATTCTAATTTTGTATATACACAAAAGTAGGACAAAATAGTACTCTGGAGCATATGGGAATGGAACAAACAGCACCAGCGTTCATGTGTATGATTCATTTGTGAGTAAAAGAACTTAAATATCTTACTCTGGCTTGCATATGTACACCAGGAAGACTGAATTTAAAAATCTCTTTGCTTTCATCTTGACATTTTGAAAGAACTATATGATTTAGTAGCACACATCTTATTGATAGTCTGAATGTAAATAGTTGCACCGTTTGCTTCTCTGTATGCTCCAACATTCTAAGCTGCTCTACCTAAATGACCTTTCAGCACTTGTTTTATATTTTTATATACTATCTTTATCTATTACTTATCTATACTGGTAATTTAACCAAGGAAACTGCAGGGGAATGTGTTGGTGGGAGGTGGTGTTTGCCAACCGTGATACCAGTTTTTTGGGGGTTTTTTTGGTATCTGCAAGTCTTTTGCTTTTCTTATTCTAAGACCCAAGTCTTAAGCCTGGCCAGACAGCAGCTGGCCAAGTTCAATGGCTGCACGCTGCACCTCAGTCGCTCCCCATCCACAGATAGTAACTTGGGACCCATACACACAGTGACACATTCATGATGGCATGATTTGCCTCACCAGTGTCTGTGATGCTGGAATCCACAGAGTATCTACAGTACTCTGGATTATGCTTAGTTTACAGTAGATAAAAGAGGGATCTTTGTCTGAATAGTGTTTTTGAGACAGGCTAAAATGTATTTCTCTCAAATGTTTTAGAAAAGTACAAATTAACTACAGTGAGGCTAAAACAACTTTTCAATCAATTCAGTTTAGTACCGGTCATTCTGAATCAGTACTGGCAAAACAAGTAGATGGAGAGAAAAGAAAGTTAATCTGTATGGGTAGGATTTTTAATAAACAGTAAAGAGTAAGTCCATGCACTGCTTTTGGCCCTTTTTTTTTTTTTTTAACATCATGGCAATGATAGTGCAAAACTATCTGATTCAGATATAATTGTGTTACTATCGTTTATTTCTCAACAGAAGAGATTATAAAAATACTCAAAAGATTTAATTAAAATCTGTTCTCTCACATTTAATACTGCTTAATGCTTTTAATTAATCTGAATATCCTTAATTACTTCTGTAATTTTTTACCACGTGTAAATAGTTAATTAAAGTATTAACCACCGTCAAATGTAGTCTAGAATTAAATATATAAATGCTTTGTTGCCAATTAAGAGGATTACATGCAAAAATAGTCAAGTTTCAGGTATGAATGGTTTCTGAATGCAAATACATACAGATTAACTGTAGTAAAAAGGGAAGCAGATGAAGGAGCTTGTTATAGATTCCTACTGAGCCAGCCAATATAAGACTTCTGTAGCTCTAGTGATGCTCAGAGAAGTTTGGAGGTTGTTCTAAAATTCACCAGTTAGTTAGAATCCTTGAGGGACTGTCTGTCAATGGAAATGCCTGGAATGCAATATATTCAGCTCCTTTACTGGGTTTCAAGGACCAGATGGTAGGGGATATAGTTATGACCTACATCCTCTGAGAAAATTTCCTTTTTGATTTCCAGAGTCATGCAAAAGGAACAGAGAGGTTTACTTGTTCCTGGAGGCTGAACTAAAGAATAGCCTCATATTTGTATGTGAGCCAAAATTGGATAGTTGCAAATGCAGAGTAAATGTTGAAGGAGAATGATTTGACCTCTTCCTCACAATCAACTTGGGAAAACCACCACAAATTCTCCATAAAGATATCCTCTGACATAACTGTCGCTTGTAATGAAATACAAGCCAATAACCTCTTAGCTTAGACCAACCTGAACCAGTAAATTCCCATGGGTGTCTCTGTAGTGTGCTCTTTCGCCATTATGACTGTGGAATTAGCTCATGCTGAACTAATCGGTCCCTGCCCTGTGGCATGGGGTTGTCATAATCAGGAACATAAGGGAAACTTTTAGGTAGATAATCAATTATTGGGTTTTTTTTAATATTGTAGAAGTAAAACTTCTTTTGAAGACTTATACAAAGCACTTGCTTAAGAAGGCCAAACCACTAACTTGATTTTGGTTTCCAGTGGGATTTGATTATTCTGGAAATGCAAACTTCAAAGGTTTTTAGAATTCTAGGTCATTTCTCCAGGTCCTTGGGTTACTTGTGACAGCATTCTCCCCTTAAAAAGCTGTGGAGTACACATAATCAAATTAGATGTTTTAATATCTAGTACTATTATTAGGTTTTTTGGCGTCTTAAAAGGCTTCTAGAGGTAAATTAGGCAATTAGCTCTTTTAGCAGACCTTACTCCCAGTGGTCATTCCAGGTCCTATTTAAAAAATAAAATGGTACAGACACTTGAGTTGTCAAAGCCTGAAACCAGTAATGAAAAGCTGAAAGGCTCTTAAAGGCTCTTTTTTTTTTTTTTTTTAAATAGTCCCCAATACCGACAAAAGACATCTCTTGCGATATATAGAAAATCTCATCGGGTATTTCTTTGTTATTTTAGTAGTGTCTCAGATATAGTACATTGTGCCTCCTGCATGCATGCTCCGAGGGTTTTTTAATATACTTTTTGCTGTTAATTAAAGAGTGGCACAGATAGAAACTGGTTTTAGATGCCTTCTAAACCTTTTATTATGGAGATCTAAACAGAGAAAAGAAAAAGTTCACTTCTTGTTCTGGTACTACTTTGATGTTATCTCACTATGTGCTCACTACTAGGAAGCATTATTTCAAGCACAAAACCTTCCCCAGTATATAGGTATTCTCCATAGGTAGATCTGCCGCTGTTAGTGAGGCATGGTTTTGGGGAATGAAGTAGTATGCGTTCCTGTACTCTGGTTTAGAATTACTAGGCCCAGCCTCACATCTCAGTTCTACAGATATGAGATTCAAAGCATAATTTTCCAATGTTTGCCCCAGCTGATTTTTATTACAGCTTGTATTCGCTCTCTCTGGCTCTCACCCAGAAAGACAAGGGAAACAGTGTGTTACATCCCTGTCGTCTTCTGGAATACCCAGTAGAATGTACAGGACAACTTTACAGCTTCTTTCTCCTGGCAGAGAAGCAATGTTTCAACTGAGAACTGCATCCAAGTTGTGGTGGGTTTTTTTGTTGTTGTTGTTGTGCAAATCAGGAGCAGTGGCATTAGAAAGTATCATTTGGCTCATTAAGTATTTTATTACTGCCTAACCATTAGGTGGGTTTTATGGCTTTGTAGTTTAACTGATGTGGGCTTAAGTTACAAATAGGAAATTAATATTTTGATTAGTCTTTTACATAAACCATCTTTTTATGGAAAATTATCTGTCTACTTTTAAATATTAAATGTTCTGTCCTTAACCATGCTGAAGATTCCACTGGCTATTGCATTTGAGTTTTTGAAATTACCCCTGAGATTCTGGAGAAATCTTGCATTAAAAAGTTCAATTTTCTTTGTCTTCGTTGACATTTTGACTTAATTAGCTAAAATGATAATATCTCCCTAAAGTATGGATTGATATATTGATGTCATTTTTGCTTAGACTGATGGCATTTTGCAGACTTTTAAGTTTTATTCCAAAACATGTTTGAAATTTGTGTTGCTACTTTAAGAATCATTTAACTTCATGTTCATTTAGGAACTTGTTATTTCTGGCATCCTTTAGAGAACTGAACTACCTTCCTTATCAAAACTGTGACAATGTTCTAGCATGAGATCTGTCTTCGTTTTTCCATCAGAGCTAGCGTGTGGGTACCCTGATGGGAATCACAGGCGGGATGGCTAACACCCGTATTTGCAAAGGTGCTTGAATAGCTGTGACAAAGTTACTGTGGAATAGGTTGTATTGTACAAGCGTAGCTTGTCTGTATTATCCCCAAATTGTTGGTTACAAAAGATGAAGAATGTTAAGGGAATTATGCAGAGGACTGTGAGGAGAAGAGAGTCTCAGGTAAGGCAACTGAATGTTCTGCTGAAGAACTAATGATATTCTGGCCTCTGACACAAAGCTCTTGCGTCACACAAGGAAAAAAGGGTTTCACAGACAGTCACCAAATGTGTTTTTCATTTTTTGTTGTCTAACTTGATAATCAGGGTCTAATCTAGAGAAATACTGAGCACTGACAACTTGTAGTGCATTTGGAGCATACAAAGTGCTGTAACAGAAAATACTATTATGTAAACAGTGGGGTCCTAAGTATTAAAATTCTGCATCTAAGAATAAAATAAGAATATAACAGTTTCTTCTACCTGGGCCCTTTATGAAAATTAACTTATCCCTCAATTAGAAATTGCATAAGACCATATAAAGCGCATTAAAAACAATTGGAAAGGAATTCTCCCAGTTCTCCCCAAAGCAAGGGCTGAGCAGTGTATGCAAGTCAACTTTTGGTTTGTTTTTGGTTTTTTTTTTTTCCTTGAAGAGAACAGTGAAAAGGACAATTTTTTATATGGGTCCCTGGAAAGAAATTCAGTCTGTCTGTAATAACAACTGGAGCTGAGGTCTCCAAAGACTCTGTATTTTAAAAATTGTACTTAGAGTTTCTTGTTTTCCAAAACATCACCCTTCTGGCCTGAAAGGTCTAAAGTTTATTCTTGAAATAATTTAGCACATTTGATCAAAATTCCTTCTATTTTTTTGAACAGTGTATAAAACCAGCAGACAATACTGGCCACTTTTCATTCTTATCATAGGGATGAACTTTAAAACTTGAATCTGTGCAATTAGATTTAATGAGCAATTATGTTTCTTCTAACTTTGGAAAATAAATGTCTCCCAAATCAAGTGACAAACTTGTACAAAATACACAAAAAGGGAAGAAAAAAAAAAAAGAAAAGAAAAAAACATAGAAAAACTACTTTAGCACTTTACCTCACATCCTGTCTGATGCAGCATGTTTGGAGGTGCTCCTTCCCTACACAGGAAGACCTTGCTAACAGAAGATGATTTGGCAAGTGTTTTTCACATAGATATATGTGAACAGATATTGTACGAGTTGATTTAAAATCACAGTGAGATTCAGCAGGACGGCTTTCTTAGTAAAGTTAACGTGCAAACATTGACAAAAAAAAAGGAGTGCTAAAACACAGAGGAAATGTATCAGAGGAATGATGTTTTTCAAAAAACGATGATGACGGACAACTTGTCTCATATTCTTGTCCCATTTTTCTTCTTTCTATCTACAGAGTTTTGTGTAAGTGCTTTTGCAAATAACCCGGGAAATTCAGGTCAAATAGGCTGGCTAGTATTTTGTAAAACCCAAACAGTGTTTGGCAGCCATAAAGATTTAGCTTATGTTGGTGTTATTTTGAGGACTCCTTAAACTCTTGCAAAGCATTACTGCAGAGCTGCAGAGTCAGGGTTTTTTGTTTGCTTTGTTTTGTCTTTTAACATCCGAGGAATTTAACATCTCTCTCTGTGGATATAGAAACTACTGTTAGATTTGAGAGACTTTGTATCACATCAGAATCTAAGCCTGTAAGTGCATTGTTTATTATTAAGTTCTTTTCTTTGGTTAAGGTAATTATATTTATGGATTATTTTTTTTAATAGGGACAATTCTTTGAAAGCTGAAATTCAGCTTTTATTTATTTGCTTAGCTCTACGTAATATGCTGCTTAAAGATTTACCTGCTTTTAAATGAAATACTTAATCAAATATTGAAATATAAGAAGCTTTCAATCTATCAAGACCAGGCATAACTATTGGTAACAGGAAAAAGAAAAGAATGTTTTAATAGCTCTATAAAAGAAGAGGATTGTCAGGAAAAATACTTTAAAAATAATAATTTAAAATAGAATCCTTATTTTAAAAAAATCTGGAGTAAGAGAAACATCTGAGCTTGAAATCAGAGCAAGTTCTCATTTTCATGTTGTTGGTCAAAGCTGTAGGGTAAAGTGTATAGGTTCTTGGCTAATGACACATTAATTATGAGTATAAATAAATCTTCAATAAGGCTGAAACAAAGCTACTTCTAAGCAATAAGTATATAAGTTATATACATCAATTTGTGCTTGTTAAATTCTATGGATGATACAAGAGCTGCTTCAGGAAGGAACAGCCCAACTGGTTCTGAACTTGGGATGACATTGAATATATTTGCAACATGCCCCACTAGAGTGTCAGAAAATGGCACTGGGACCTGAGGAACATCTGTCTGGAGGCACTCTTCAGAAAGCTTCTCGTAATATTTCCAAAGCAGCTGAAGCAATAGAGGATGTTTAACTTATTTTAATTATCGGCCTCTGGAAAGGAGGAAGTCATAAAGAGGAATGTTTGAGATGAACAACAGGAGAAAATATAAGACAGACAAATGTCTATTGCAGCAGCCTAGCTATGCTTGCACCTGCAAAATCCTAGTGATTTCAGTATAAGAAATGAGTGCAGTTATTCCGCTGTATACATAACTAGGTTAATTTTGCAAATAATCTTTCTGGGTTCTCCAATGTATCCTTGGAACTGGTGTCCTAGATCCTATGTTTCATAATTTCCTTGTGTTATCTGCCATTTCACTTGTATGAGATGAGTATGATACATAATTTTCTGGGCTAGAATTAGAGAAGAAATTAACTAGATGTGAGAAGTTTTGGCTTTTTGTAATAGACTAAAAGCAGCTGCAAGAGATAAAACTACAGTGTCATTACAAAAGCCATGGTTTAAATCCAGTTGTGTTCTGTTAGTTAAGGAATATTGTATTTGGAACTGCAGTGCTGTAACACATTCAAGAGTTGTAAATTATGTGTATATTAAAAATAATAGAATCATATAATCATTTAGGTTGGAAGAGACCTTTAAGATCATCAAGTCCAACCATTAATCTAGCACTGCCAAGACCACCACTAAGCCATGTCCCGAAGGACCACATCGACACTTCTTTTAAATACCTCCAGGGATGGTGACTCCACGATTTCCCTGGGTAGCTTGCTATAGGAACAGCAGTATACAGGGCTTTTATATATATATATGCGTATATATATAAAATTCTATAACTGATACCCAGGCAAAGATAAGAAATCTCACTTGTGTTCACATTCATATCTGAAGATTTCAGATATGGACTTCTTTAAAAGATTTGTAGTATCAGCTTATTTTAGCCTACTTTTTTAATCCCCTTTTCCTATCTACAGCTCCTTCTCTGGTGATAGTACCTGCTTGATAAAACAATAGGATTATGTGTGACAATCAGAAATTTAATGTTTGGATTTGTACATGCTACTTTGAGAGAACAGAAAAATTCCAACTGAAGAAACAGCACACTTGAACAAGAGAAGGTTTTAGGTTTTAAAGAAGAAAAAAAAAAAGGAAAATGGAAAAGATGGTTGCCTTGTTCTTCTGTAAACTGGCAGATACAAGTGAAAAGGGAAAGGCTTTGTTTTCCTTCAAGGGAGATTTAGCCACAGAGGTGCTGCTTGGCACTCTCACCATGTAGCCTGGCAGGCTGCAAGCCACACAGAGGGATGTGGCACCTTAGTGAATTACGGTGCAAAACGGGACTGGGTGAAGCAGCACTAGCTATTTACTTGGAGGCCGTTGCACTGAACTTATGCTGTTGCATAGGGAAACCTCTGGCTGCCTTGGATGAAATGGCATGGATATTGCAGAAGTTCTAACTTAGCCAATATCTATGTACAGTGCTACTTATATTAATTTTTTATGGTTATGTCACATATGTAATCTTTGCACATTATAACTGAAAATCTAGATTGATTTCCCTCTCCAAAGGGCTTTTTTAGCCTGATGTAAAGCTTAAAATTAAAAGTTTGGAGTCTCTATAATCAGTCCATTTGAAGTTTCATATCTGAAAATCCAGCAAAGTGAACCAAGCTTTAAACACTGATACATTTTGAATTTTAATAGACTTTATTACCAGCCTTCAAATTAAAAGCTGTCAGGAGAGATAAAAGGTTGGGGATTTGGATTCAAAGGGACTTTGATTAGACATAAAGGTCAGCAATGGTGGCAAAAAGTCGATGCATCTAAATTAAGCATAAACCTCTGGAAGAGAATATGCTAATCTTTCATGTAAAGTACTTGCCAGGCTGATCTTGGCTCATATTCACAACAGTTAAACTATATTTTGTGATGAAATTTTTACAAATGGTAATCCATGTGTAATTTGCTTGTCAAATGCATACCATTTGTTTTTACAAATGTTAGATTTTAACTGCTAAGGAATGGTATGATACTACATAATGTGCTCCTGATTGGAGTTTTTTTGGTTTAGAATCTTTAGTTTAGTTTTTAACTGCAACTTTTTTTCCTTGGAAATGTAAAGCATAAATGGGAGGGAAAGAAAAAGAAAGAATATCGAAACTTGAAATGTCATTGCTTTTTGTAAAAGTAAGTATAAATGTATAAATTATGCTTTAATTGAGCAGCTACTTCAGATGCTTACAGTTATAGTAACTGTTAATATTTCTGAATGTGAAATTAAGATTCTGCACTGTTAGTGAACAAACTCATTAAAGACATAAAAGGATGACAGGATGAAAAAGGATTTACATTTGTAGAATCTTCTGTGAAATTATGAGAAGTGACAGGCTCCATTTTTTGATGCTGAAATCACAGTTGCATGTCTAAACCGCAGTGACGCAGTGGCTGGATTTTGCATAGCTGAGAACTAATAGGAAATTAATAGAGTGTAATATAGGCCTACTGAATCCATTCTAACTTTGTGGCTTTGATATGTAAGAACAGAAGGCATAATTTCAGTCATTGTTGAGTGTCCTGGACAGATAGCTTCACTAACATCTAAGTATGGTCAGGATTAAAAATGTGATGGATAGCACCACAGCACCTTCTTGACAGCTTTTCTGTTCAAATACAAATTTCTGTCACAGCACCAGAATGTTTGAAGGAGCATTCAGAGATGAAATATTGTAGCTGCAACAAGCTCAGTGTGAAGCTATTATGTTTTGAAAGGAAAAATAATTACAAACTGTACATCTCCTAGGCACATATCTGTATTAATAATGCTTAGTAATAAATATGCTTGAGTATACTAATGAAATGTTATTGAACATTAAATTTTTGGGGACCATAAGGTTATGAATCTGCCAAGGAAAATGGCAATCCATCTACCTAGTTTTTAGATTTTCTACCTGTTTTAGGCAAATAAGTATTTTGGAAAGTTATGATAGAACATGATTTATTCTAGCTTTTATAATGTCTCTTTGGCTTATTTTCTCACAGTTCAGATTTTTTTTTTTTTTTAAATATCCATCCATTTCCATACAAAAAATATTTCCTTTCACTTAACTCAGTCCCTGTTGACTCCAAAAAAGTGTGGTAAAATGCCATTATTACAGTGCTCTATAGATGGAATATTGTCCTCATTATAGCAGCAAAGTAGGTCAGAACCTCACCATTTGACAGATGTGACACACAAAGTCCCTACCTCCATAGTAATCATTAATAAAATAAGAGAAGCTGATTAGTTCAAAAGAATGTCTGTATTTAAAGAGCTAAAACCTGTAGTGATTTTCTTCTCTGAGTTTAACCACTAACTGAGGGATAGACTTAAACTTTATTCTGTTGCAGCCAATTCCCACACAAGCACAGGCAGTCCACCTAACACTGCAATATGGCATAAAGCATTGCAGTAGGAACCATTGATTTAGTCCAATAAGAAAGACAAATGTGATATTACCACCATGAAGTGGTAATAAATTGAATGCTGAATCTCTGTAATGAAATTTAATCTTGTGCACACGTGTTGTCCATGGGATGCGGCCATTTGTCAGTTACCAAAAAACACACAGTTTCTACTGGTGCTGTTGTGGTATGTGTTACCTTAGTTATCACATCAGAGGTAACCACAGATGAGATTGACTTCAATGTTGAATAGTCTGAACTCACATTTTTGTCAAATTTAAGCTTCAGAGAACTCAGAAGTGGGACATGAATGTCTTAAATGCTTTCGAGTTTAGTATGATATGTAGTTTTTTGAAATAACATTGATGCAAGTATTGTTCGATTTTCACCCAAGTACTTTTGCAAATAATCTTATTCTAAAGATAAAAGCATAGACCCTAAATACTCAATAGATGGGCAATTAACCCTTCAGCAAAGTCTTGGTCTTATTGGGGTTTATTTATGCGTTTCTAAATATTGATGTGAAGTGGGCCTTGACTCTGCTCAGAATGATGGCTGCGTGTTTATCACAGTCTCCTAAAGCAAATCAGAATAAAGAGACCACCTCATTTCACACAACACTGCGTCTTTGCTGCAATAATGTACTAGTTTTATTTATTCTTCATTTATCTATCAACCTTGTAACATTTATATCAACATTCAGGATCCTTCCTATAAAAGTTGGTGATTGATAAAGCTGCTCAAGAAGGCTGCAAAGCAGAAGTACTTAAAGAGTTTATGGCAGTCCAAAACACCAACATTTATATACAAAAAATGGGTTTGGGGGGATATCAGAGCAAGAGATGGATATAGCAAACCTTTTTTTTATTTTTTTTTTTTTTTAATAAAGTGGGGGTAGAATAACCAGAATTAATGTTTTTAACAGTTCTATTGTTGAGTAGACTCTGAAACTAGGAGAAGTGTTTGAATGGCTTGCTGGCTAGAGATAGATAGGAGATGCTATTGGTTTATTTTCAAACATTTTAGTTTGACCATTCAGATTTCTAGAGGAACCTGGACATGTGGTTCCTTGGCCATGGAGTAATCTGCCTGGTAGTTTTTCTGCAGAGCCAGCCCTATGCCACTGCTACAGAAGTAGCCAACTTAGTGCAAATTTGGGCTCTGTCAAAGCTTCCAGGACAACTTTCATGCAACAACTAGAACATTCCAGAGAACTTTCTAGAAGCTGCCTTAGTTGAGGGAGTATTTAGTTGTTTGTTTCAGTTCAATTTGGGACTAAAATATCAAATAATATGATTTCCCACAGTTTAATTCTATTCTTTCAATTGGCTTTTCTGGTTCCTGTCTATCCTTGTAGCTGAATGTAGCTGGTCATTGTTCCCCATTTTCAGAAGAAAACAAATACCATGTCTTCTATTACCACAAACTTGGTTTCCTCTTTGAAGTAGAGAGAAGAAACACACTGATAGATTGTATCATAGATAATATTTTTATATTAGTCTCTTAATTTCCAGCTTGAATACTTTCCTTAATTCCACATTTTACAGAGAATATGGTTTCTCAAATAGGCAGGAACTTGGACATTAAGGTTTTAGAAGTAAAACGAAAGACCTTAAGCTTCATTCAGCAGAAGGAGGACTGTAAGGGGTCTATTACCTGGCTTGTGGTCGTGCACATATGTTTTCCTGGTCTGAGCATCCATCGTGGGCCAAGGTGACAGGATGCCTGAAACAGAGACTGGAAGAATATGTTATTTTCAAACTTTTTTTTCCCTTCGGCTTATTTAGGAAAAAAAAATAAAGAATAACTTTGGCTTTCTTTTAGAAGTCTGCTATATTTCATCAAACCTTGATGATGCATAAGGTGTTTTCTATTGAAGTTTATACAACAGCCTGAGCAACACTTCAGTCTGTAAGATGCTGAAGTTTGGGAAGGAGCACATTCCTTTGCTCTCCTAAGATACCTAATCAGATGACCTTTAGCTTGAAGAAAGATTGTCAAACTCCCAGAGCATCCCAATACTATCAGACTTATTCTTCTGGACCACCAGCAGAAAATCATACTGGGCTACCCCAGCATCTTTATCCAAGACATGCTGATGAGCACATTTGATCTCTGGCAACAGTGAAGGCGTGCATCAATATTAGTTACTCTCTCCCTGTCTTGTTATTTTGCAACAAATCTGGAAGAAAATGGGCTATTCATGTTTGATACCAAGGCATTTTCTACTCTGCTCTGACAAATATGATTTTCCTCATGTTATTTCATTTCATCTTGTCCCATCTTCTCTGAAGTTAGAAACAAACTACTTTGCAAAAAAACCCTCAGAGCCAATGTTACAAATGTAACCTTTCTGAATAAAATATTTATTTTGTAAAGCTTTTGCTTTGTAGACCTTGATGGTATCAGAGCACATAACCTTTGGTACTTTCTTTTCAACTATAGAAATTGGGTAGGATTGTGTGTTTGGGCTTCCATTGTCTTTTCAGAATGTTTTTATGACTAAAAGTAATCTCTAGAATGAGCGGAAACTTCTGTAAGTAAAAAAAAAAAAATAAAAGAAAATCAGCTTCAAACCCCCAGAAGTTCTTCTCTCAGCATGGTAGATGAACGTGTGCACTGACCTATGCAGCTCGTGGTTGAGAGTATAGCCTGTCAAGGTGATAGCCTGCTCATGCTTTAAAGCAACACAATTTCTGATCATAGCTGTGTTGCTAAGGGTTCTCTTACATTTCTCCTCTTTCTTATTCTGTCAGATTTCAAAGACCAACAGGAAAAAATATTGCATTTTGTCTTTGTATTGCCTGTTCATGGTGGAAAGTTTTGAATTAATTACAAAAGCAACCAAAACTTTAAGTAGTCTATGGAATATGTAGCTCATTTCCTCTGTTGAGTTGTTCTTTATGTATACTTATTAGTAGACACTGGTGTTTTCTAGATTTCAGCCCGTCTCTTTGAACCAGAAGATTTGGTGATTTCACATCATGTTAAAGGAAATTAATCCAATGGCACATGGCTGCCTAAAATCACAACCCACTTTCTAGCTTGCACTTTGGTGCTCCTGATGCTTCCCTCTTTCATAGTGGTAGTGTGGCTGATCCAATGGAAAAGTAGTTCTGAAAGAGTATAATGTTTCATTTCATAAACCGACTGACTCAGACATGAATTGGCAAGGAAGAGCAGAATTACCCCTTTCGGTGTCAGCTCAGCGTTAAACTGGCTTAAACGTAGCATTAAACTGTACCTGCAGAAACACTAGGGATCTCAAACCCCACAATGGATTTAAACTAAAAAACAAAAACAAAAAACCAAATGGTATCTTTTAAACTTCATTAACCATATAAATAAACTGAGAAAATAAGCGAAATTGTCAGCCCCATTTGGATAAGTACACAACTAAAATACAGGAGCCCCAGAAGTGGAGGGGGAGAGCAGTGGAGATTTCACACACTAAAGA
This sequence comes from Nycticryphes semicollaris, assembly GCA_013400055.1. Taxonomy (NCBI): domain Eukaryota; kingdom Metazoa; phylum Chordata; class Aves; order Charadriiformes; family Rostratulidae; genus Nycticryphes; species Nycticryphes semicollaris. The sequence continues at coordinate 1,275,371 of VXBJ01007648.1, read as the reverse complement.
GTGCAAACCAAGGTTGGCTCATGGCTGCCCTCTGGTTCTCTCTAAGATTATATAAACTGGAACGTTGCTATCAGAATGACATGATGAAAAAGTAGCATTAAAATCATGTGCTCTCTAAAAGAGGTTTAATTCTCCATCTCCCAATTTTGAGATACCATATTAATAATTTAGTTGAGTCTTAGTAGTCTTTTCAGTTGTAGCCCGCTAATGACAAGCTTGCTTTCTAATGTTTAATGCCTGCTGCGCAAGTGGTACTTTTAACAAAATACATTTGCTGCAGGCTTTTTGACATGGCTTCACACTGAGATAAACACAATTAACATGAGCTATTTAAAATTCCTTTCTCTTGTGCTTGTTTATTAATGGTCTTTTAAGGTCTATTTTTGTTATTAATTTTAAAGAATGTGTAACAAATTTGACGGCACTGTAAGGGTACGCAATTTAAGTGTTTTACTCTTGAGAAATTTCAGGGTCATCTCCTATTTGTAACAGCACATTCATATACATAGGCTCAAGGATAAGCATATTGGTCCTTCTTTCAATGTGCTGCATAGTAGAATCTATTGTAGCAGCAAATGGAGGATGAGCCAAAGGAGCGCAGGCAGGCTAGCTTACATAGTATAAAAAATTCATTAGAAAGTATTTCCAGTGAATCCTATTTTGTGTAAAAAGTCTTATCTTTTCTATATGTCACATCAAAATGGCTTTAAGTAAAAATAGTCTTGCAAAGAATGGCTACTGGGTGGGGGTGTGTGTGTGCTGAATATTCATAACGTAGTACATTTGAACATGCTGAGACCTTTTAGAATAAATATATTCTTTTTAGGTTAAGCTAGTTCAGAATATCATTGCTAATCTTCTTTACATCCTTCCAGACAGTCTCTGTAAGGCATTTTTTGAATTAAAAGAAAAAAAAAGAGAGAAAGAAATGTTGTCCTCATTGAGGCCCAGCTTTCATTAAAATTAGTGGAAAGATTTCTCTTGACTTTGTTGGGAACTGGATCTTCTTAGCATGCTGTTGAAAGGGAAAGGGGCAAAATATCTACCTCATAAAAAAGACAAATATCTGTTAGAGCCCCCAATAGCGAAGCTGTTTTAAGCTACATTTTGCGCTCTCTTTCAGGCTGCCACCTCTGCTGACTGATTGAAACATCTTTACTCATTTTCCTTGCTTTTTATAGGGGTTAGTCTGAAAGTACACCCCTCGTGGCAGAATCAAAGGAAGACTGCTCCTTGCAGCTTCCTCCTCCTGTGCATCCAGGCAAGTGACAATTGCAATTGGTTTTTAATGGATGGATTTGAAAGAGGCAATGGATTGATTTGATAGTAGGCAGATCTTCACCCTAATCATTTAGCATAAAATGTCTGGTTTAGTAATTCAAGTACAGTAAATATTATATATTTGTTTATCATGGCCTTTATCCCCAGTGAATCCTGCAGCTATTTGTGAGCAATTCTGATAAAGACCTATATATGGATACAGGTAAAATGCAGTCTGACAAATTATTCAGTTGTTCACTTGACTCTGTAGGGACTGTGAATTGCACTTTAGGAGGGTATGTCTGTGTATCAGACCTGTTTCCCTTGTCTTTGCTGCTTGAGCCCCTGTAGAGCTTATTGCGTTTTTGAGAAAAACAAAAGTTGCTCATTTTGCAGATTGTGCAGCATGGCAGCAAGGCTGACAGGACATCCATAGCCACCACAGCTTTCTGGTTGCTTCAGCGCTAGTGGCAGCATCCCAAATCATGCTTTCCAAATGAGACTTTCAGGACAACACGGATTTCCTCATAAATCAGATCAAGCTATACTTAACGCCTGCAAAGCAAGGCAAGTGATGGATAGTTGGCTTAGCTTTGCTTTGAAAGTTTTCTTTTGTGCCCTTTGCTATAACTGAACTTGTTGGCATTGATTTTGGACCATTCCAGTAGGATGTGCTGTTTAGGGAAGGAGGGTGAGAACAGCATGGCTGTTTAGGGAAGGAGGGTGAGAACAGCATGGTCTGGGGGTATTCCAATGCTAGAAGCCACTGACAATTGCTGGAGTGGAAAAAATGCCCAAAGGAAAGCACATCCCACCTTCCTCCTGTGCATGGACACGGTAAGAGGGAAATAGCAGTATTTTACAACTGGAACTCCATGAGCTGTCTTGATTTGGGTCATAACTGTAGAGTCCTCATGGCTATGAAAATATGTGTATCTAAAGCTAATCCCTTAGTTTGAACCCTGAAATTGTTTTGAGGCATTCTGACTTCTATCTATGCTTTCATCCAGTTCTTGGAGAGTGAAAAAGATATAGCTGAGATATATCAACTACTGGATATTATCCTTATTTGATTCAATTTAGGGCCTTGTTTTTGGAGGACCTATGGTAAAGGATAGCACCTGGGGATATTTATCCTTGTAAATTTAAATATGTACTATTCTTTTGCTCTCTATAATATGTTGATGTGATGATGCTAGTAGAAATGTAGCTTTTGTCTAGACATTGAGGCTTGCATTGTTTGAAGAACAGATTTCTCCAGAAGGGTCCTTTTAAACAGGATTTGTTGGTAAAAAAATAAATCTGAAAATTAAAGAAAAGAAAAGTTTTGGAGTGTTATATCAATGATCAGAACTGATTTCCTTAAGAGATCTGGATTTGCTGTAGTCAGGCTACTGAAATCCTACTTTCAGTAGCTCACATGGCTGGGATGTCTGTTACATTTAAATATTCATAGCTTTGAAGGTTCACCAAGACTGTAATAAGCACAGGGGAAAATAAATACATTATGGAAAGGGTGATTAGTTTTATCACATAGTCTTCTACAGGGCAGCTGTTTATTTTCAGTGTTCATTTTCTTGGATCAGTCAGGTAGACAGCTGTTCTTTTAGGGCATTTTTGTTAATTTAAGTAACTTCTTTGAATTGCAAATCTACCACCAAATTCACTTCTAAAAATTCAGCCTCCAGCTCATAATTATATCATCAAAAAAATCTTTAGATCACTAATTCAAAAATATCTACTTGTCAGAGATATTTCAAACAAATGCAAAGCATACACACTGTAAATCACCCAATACATCAATGTCTATATGAAACTGAATATAAAATGTCCAGGTCTGCTAGGTTTCTCAAATAAAAAATATAATGTACATTCCCACAAGGCCACAGTTAGCTTGAAATGCTGTCATCTTGTATATATATATTTATATGTCTTCATAAACACTTTTAATACCAATAGACCATTGTAAAGACAGAAATATTATAAGTATGCGGCCTGTAATTTGTCTTTTAATTTTTTTAATTGTTTTGGATTTTTGCCCGATTCCAGAGAATTTGAGAGTTATAGGACAGGAGAAGGAAATGAGTACTGCAGACTGGGCAGATGCTTATCATGCCATACAGGAAAAGGGTTTTTCATGTTTTGGAAACTGTCAGAACAACTGCTATGTATAAGTGTTGTCTCCAATGTGGTCACCCATTTAGTCCTTAGTCTTGTAGTATCCTTATTTAAGTCTGTACGTAACAGGTTGGATACATGGTTTGTAGTCAGGCTGCCAGACTTGTATTATAAATATATTAACGTGAAAACACAGATCTCAGCTACCATAGTTCTAAGAGGGCATTACCTGAATGTTGCATTTAAATTAACTCTTTATATTGTAAATGCTCAGCTACAGAAAGTATAACATTATCACTCCAGTAGATGGATCTTACTTGATGAATGGAGGCACTTATACTGAAATTGTCATCAGATATTTATTGACTAACATATTTTGACTATTGTGGAGCAAACTGTAGTGTACTAACCTACAAGTACAAAATATTTTTATTTCAATGTAATCCAGAATTTATTCTAGTACAAATTTATTACTGAGATCGTTTGTTCTGAAATACTCTCAGCCTCAAGCTGTTCCCGAGTCCATTTTGGAAGGCATAATTTGGGATAAGGATATAGCTATTTTCGCCTTCTGTTTTGCATAGTTGCTGAAAAGATTAACCAGAGTTGCAGCCCCTATGTTTCATGATGTACAATGCCTGTCCGTTCTCTCAGGATCAGCAAGATTATCATGATGCAACAACTATGCAGGCACTTTCCAAAAATCACTGGAAGTCAAGGGTAGCCTGACGTGATTAACAGACCAGGAATGTTGTGTATCTGTATTGTCTGGTTGTTAGGGTTTTTTTACCAGTTAGGCCTTGGAGTTAGTATCAGGCAACTTAGTGAAGACAGTTTTTTGTCACGGTAAAGCCAGGAGACAGTATGAGATTTTGTGTACTTTCTCCTCACTTCTCATGTACCTACGTCTCTAGGTTGATTTTCAGTATCTCAATCATGAACCACTGAATGTTGACAGACCTCAGTCATGGGAAGCTTTAACACATTTTCTTTGTTTTCATCTGTTGAGTCAGGAGGATGTGTATGGTTCTAGTTCTTATGGAAAGCAGTGCCTTGCATTCACGTTCCAGTGATGTGGCTTAGAAGGGTAAAAATTTCATTTGCGGTAGATTTCTTGGTGTAATTGCTGCTATAGTAGGTATAATACTAACAACATGAGCAGGAGAGAAGCAGTAAGACATGGTCAGCGGTGGTGGGTGCTCTTAGTGAGCTTCTGGTAAGGTCCAAAATGTCCCTTAGCAGCAGTTTGATTCAGAGCAGGGAATAGTTTTGTTCATTTAGTTTACAAGGGTGGGGTTTTTTCCTCATTCAGAGTTGTTACTGGTGTAAAAAAGATTTCAGTTCTATTGAAATTTTGGAAGTTGGCAAGAAAAACAGTTAGGTCTGAGAAAGCCAAATAGAAGATTTGATGGTAAAAATAGAAAAGGAATAAGCTTTTAATATGTGGGGACAATGGGATTTCAATTCTTAGGTAATTAATAAGCCTTGTGTATTTACTTGTCAGAACTGGAAAGTTTTGACCAAGTACAAAAAAAAAAAAAAAACTTGGATACTTACTATTAATAAGATACATTGCAGAACTAGTTGGTTTAATTTTGAAATACTTGACGTATCAGAGCAAAGTTAAATGAAGATATGTACATTTGTACAAGCAAGTTCAAATGGCATTACAACAAATCAGTGTAATGTGGTACCCACAGTTAATTGTAGGATCACGAGTACTATATCTAGTTATTTAATATGCTAATTAGCTAGTTTAAAGATAAAAGGGGTATTAAAAGAATGCAGTAAAGAATTTGTATTTTTCTCTTTTGCTGTGCAAACACAGCTCCCTGCAATAACTTAATGAGGAAATGTCAAAGGAACAAAGCTAACAACAAATGAATTAGAAGCTTAACTAAGTAATTACATGGTATTGCTGAGACCTTTTGGGTAGGGACTAGCATAACTATGTGTTTAGTTTGTCATAACACCAAATAGTAGAGGGAATGGGATAACTAATACAATCCATTTATTTGTTGGAAATTTATTTTTCAGAAGCAGACTAAGAAAATTTTGTATTAAATGGGCATTACTGAAAGCATTTTATTTATTGCTACTAATAAGATTGAAAATATTTCTAAGGTGCTTACTTGCACCTTACATGCTTCTAAGAAGCCTGTAAGCACTTTGAAGGGAAGACAGCACAAGTAGAAAGAAGAAAGAGTAGCACTTTTCCTGCAGTAATGAGAGCCACGAAGCAAGCTTTCAGTCAGCCTTTAATATGTTAGTAAAAAAGGGATTGGTGTTCAAAAACCAAAACTTGTGTTTGTTCGAGAATAAGCATCCTGAATCTGGAGACTGCTTCAAGGGCTACAGAGGCTGGTTTTCATCTAGGTTGGAAAATCAATAGAAAATCTTAATAGTGTGGCACTGAGAGAGTAAAGATCCTTAAGCACAATGACAGTCAGGGTGCCTTAAACTGACTCTGAAGACTTATTATGGGTGAAAATTGGGCATAGAAGGTTTCAGAACAAATTAAGGAAGGTCTTTCAAGACAGAAGGTGTGAAAGAAGAGAGCATAGCAAAAGAAGAACCTGTGGGCTAGAAAATTGTCTTCAGAGCTTTAACTGCTTTATTAGTGTTAAACTGCTTTGTAAACACCTTTCCTCAGCTGGAGAATGCCAGTATTTGGAGGCTTTATTTCTGTCAGGAAGCCATGCATATTTAGGCTTGTCAAAATATGACACACTCCGCACTAGAGAATGCAATTTAAGCTGCTATATACAGTCTCAGCTGACATCCATGCTTGATAAGGACAAAAATACTATCTGCTAATCACTTTAGTCTGTTACTAATGGGCTTGTTATTAATACAAAAGCACTGTTACATCTAATTTAAAAAGATACAAACACACAAAAGGAAGTGTGCCACAAATATTTTGTTTTGTTTTGTATTTATTTAAACAATTCAACAAACTAAGAATCCAGCAGCTGATAAATGAAAGGTAGAAGTTGGCTTATAGAAACAGTAAATATCACTCAGAATAAATAAAATCAAGTATTCTGTTATAGAATTTGTTATACAAAGAGATTACTTTCTAATATTAAAGTAATGCATCTGGGACCTTTGCTTCAAATTTATTTTATCTCAATATTGATAACTTAAACTGCAGTTTACATTAACAGTAAGCACCTAAATAATCTGGACATCACACTACTCCCCTGAAAGGGAAACAAAGTCTCTTTGCTCTCATTGAAAACAGTGGTAAGTCTCTACAAGGTGGTATTTTTTCAAAAGACTTTGAATGATTGAAGATCCCACAGATATTCTGGCTAAACGCTGGGGCAATTCTACCCTCTGAATATTTGGGCATATATAAGCAGGGTAAAATTGTGCTAAAGTCAACATTTAAACTTCTTTCAACTTCAAGTGGATTAGGACCTCACTCTCACAACTAAGCACGCTCTAACATAGTGCACAGTGTAAATCAGTTTTCTGATTGGTCTTTTAGTTTATTCATTCTAGTCAGAAAATGTCTAACAATATATTTTTTGGTCCCTTTTGCTACAGAAACAAGATTTATGCCTTACATCTATCTGGTTTTCCCCTGGTAACTTTTGAAATGCATTCCACAGAGAGATAGAGGTCTCAAAGACACTAAGTTCCTGCAAACTGACAGTCCTCAAAGTAGTTCTCAACGGGCAAGGGTTCAGTGGCTGAGCTTCTGTCAGCAGCTTTTACGTACGCTCCCATCAAGGCTTTAGTTAGGAGTATGCTCTTTATTAGACACCATCTATTGCACACAGGAGAGAAACATGATCAGTGTTTGCACTTGGAAAATTTTAACTTCAGTCCTGAATTTCTTGAATGCCAAAGCATTTACGCAGAAGAAAAAAATTGTTGCTGATCCAGGCTTCATCAGTTCTGCTGTTCACTTAATGAGATGTTTCACATGCCAGATTCTATGGTTGCATGCTTGGGTCAATCTCATTACTTTTTTTAAAATAAATTTTTCAAGACAGCTTTGGATGAGATGAGAACCTGTGTGAATTGTGTTTGTATATATATTATGCCATGAGTTACAGCTGGCTTTGTACCTCTTTAGATGGTTAATTGTAGCACTGTCAGAAAGGAAATTAAGGGACTTTATAAACGTGGAAAAGACTGAATCTTAGGAAAGAATAGCTTTAATGAAGTACACCCACTTAAAAGACAGCATTACATAAACCATAAAATAGTCCAGGTTACAAATCTCATTAGCTTTGAATAAACTCAGATCTTTGCCACAGAACTGAGTTAGTATGTCCCAGATGTGGCATTAGATAGCAAAGAGCCTGGGGGAGAAGATGTCTTCTTTACTGAAGAATCATATTCTACATGGGGTTTTCTCTCTCTCCACCTGGATTTTTTTATTTTTCTAAGTTGTAGTTTTCTGTATCATTCAATGTTATCATATGAAGTTGATACAGTTTTAGGCTTTGGCTTACTATTATTATGAAAAATGAAAAGCTAGTTAAACTTTGTGGTATTTTTATGTCACCCACAGGGTCTCTCTGGTTTGGGGTTTGTATCTAAATCACTAGTTTGCAAAATATGTCTTCTGTATGACTTCACCTACACCTGCGAGTGACTGGCATGTCTTAAGTGAAAGTTCTCTTGTCCCCAGTGGTGATTAAAGTCAGAGCTGTCTTTTTTTGAATTATTTTATTTCATGAGCTTTTAATCATACCCCAAGGACATGTCAAGCTTTCACATACTCTTTCTTTCAAGTCTATTCTTACACAAACACATGCTGTGGAGAAGATGCTGTCAGTTCTTCTGTTCTTCCATTCCAAGCACATCTTGATCATGGTATGGTAAACTTGTAAGAAATTTAGTATCATAGCAAATTGCAGTTTGGTGAGGAGTGGCCCTCTTTCAAACACTGAAAAATTTGGTGGTTGAAAAACAACAGCTAAAGAAGTAAAGAACATGCTGGCAGTAAATCAAGTAATGTGGTTATTCTTTAAATAAATATTGAGTTTGTTAGTCAGATGGTGTTTGTTCCCCTCTCTTAAAGTTATCTTTATAACATTTCTGTGAATGTGAATTAATTTGAAGACCACTGTGAGATATTTTTTTTACTGTATACTTCACCACTTTATTGAATTTTCTATAGCTGGAGCATTAATTAGCATATTTATAGTCAAGCTATACAACAATTTTTATTTTTTTCATTTATTGTTCTTATGGATCCCAACCAGAGTGTTCTTGTGTCTAACATACAGCATGAAATCTGAACGCCCCAAGGGTTGACGTATTTTTGGAGGAGGCCTAACAGTTACTCTGACCTGCTTTTACTGCTCAGGATAAGATATTGTCCATTTTTGTTTCTGGCAGGCTTTGGTACAAAACTATAATGATGGCTACTGTGGTGGTTGTTATCTTTGTATTTGTTATTTTTATAGCTCCATAGGCAAATAAATACATTTTAGAAATTAGGCAGGGACTTAGTATCTGGGTCTCAGTTAGAACACCAGGCTGTGAAATTGCCTCCTGTGAAACTTTAGTAATGTCTTTGAATGGTTGTGTATGGAATTGACTGACTTAAATGTCTCATTGTGCTAAAAGGAGCAGTGCTGCTTGGAGAGCTTGCAGTTTACAAGACATTTTGAAATGTACACAGTGAAGCCCAGTAGTTGTATTTAAAATTATTTATTGATGGAGAAGTGAAAGAGTGATATTTGGACCAAGAACTGTTTTCAGGAAGAAATAGCTTGTTTTTCCCCTTAAGCTCATTTCTGAATTTCAGGAGGAAAAAAAAAAAAAAAAACAGTCTTATAAAGCTCTAAGAATTTCTAAGGCTGAATTGCCAGTGTTGAGCATCAGTTGCCTCCTGTCTGCGGTACACTGGAAATCCACAACGATGTCATTATGTATATGTTAGGACTTTTGCTTTGAAGCTGATAGTGTAGGTTGCCTCTGCTTTGGTTCCTGCTCTGCACAAGTTACAATTAATTCCCAGTAGTTGTGGCAGCCTTGATCTAGTAGCTATGTCATCTGCCTTTGCACCTAATAGACTGAGGAACAGTGGACATACCTGGGTGATGGAAAAGATCTCAGTAAGACAGAAACTAGAAACACTGGGAGCATGATGCAGATGCTTATATGAATGTCTATGCTCAGATTTGCTTGAATGCAAAAGTTCTTGAGCATCCCTTTTCAGCCATGCTTAGTTTGCATTGGCTCTTGCACAGCCTCTTTTGTGTGTCTGTGCTGTGATCTCCTGACTTCTGATTTCTGGGAGGACATAACGGGGCAGGCAGTTAGGATGTAGAGAGATATAATCTTGTCCTTGCAGGTTTTATTGGCACAGCCCCTGTTCCATGCACAGCAACTGCCTCTGGTTTCCATACCAAGCAACTTCCAAGCGTGCACATTGTTGTGCCTTTAGCTAATCAGTTCATAAAAGGGAGCTATGGACTAGATAAAGTGACTATGAACCAGAGCTTTGCTATTGTTTGCAGTTAAGTGGATTAGGTCATGAATAGAATTCAGAAACCAAAAATGTTATTTAGGGAAAGATTTTAAGGTTTATCAAACACTGGCCAGACTACAGACTTGAACATAGTTTTTCTATTTCTATTTTATCCTCATTTTGACCAAAAAATTCTTTTTTGTTCAGAGAAATGCTTAGGATCATAGGATGGTTTAGTTTGGAATGAACCTTAAAGGTCATCTAGGTCCAAACCCCCTGCCGTGGGCAGGGACAAAATATTTTTATGATGGAATAAATCTTCTCATGGAATGTTCAGAGAAATGTTTCAGCAAGTTCATTCTCCAGACAAGAAAGTTTAAAAAAAACCACTGCCTTCTATTCTAGTCATAAACATCCACTTAGTCTTTAGAACTCCCATAGCAGCCCTCAATTAACAAACAATAAAAAATAAACTTACTACCCAACCAAACTATCATTATGAAAGGATCGTTTGTAAATATATGGTCTCACAGCAGTTCCAAATGCCACCTTCTACATGGGCTTTAGATATATTTGGTGCATTAAACAACAGCAATAGATGTAATTGAACACACTTATTGATAACTAGTTGCCTACTACAAAATGTCTATTGAATTCCAGTGGCCTAGTGTGACTGAGGTCATGGTACATAAATTTGATTGTAATCCCAAATTAAATTTACATATACTTGCTGCACAATAACATCGAAGTAAGGAAATGAAACACAGCCTCCTCTCTAGTATATCTTTGAGACCCTAGAAAATTTCAGCTCTATGGGTCAGATTACTTACAATGGAAGAGCAGTAACTTCTATATTCATGCCACTTATTATCTATAAGAATCTGTGCCTATGGTCTTTTAAAATTCAAAGAGAAATTTTCAGGAAAATCATGTTTTGTGATGTATCTGGGATTTTTTGTATTATATGTCTGAATAAAAATTGCTAATGCACGAATGTCTTATTTTCAGAAATAAGCAAGTAACTCTTATGCTGAACTGTTTTATTTTGTTGGTTATTTGGTTACTGCTTGCCCAATACTACAACATATAACCTCTGACTCTAAAAAATTGCTTTTATGGTTTTCTTTTGTGGAGGTGCTTATGTTTAGAGCCTTTGCCAATCTCAAGAGAAATCAAACTTCTTTCACTGTCTTCTGTCTTGAACTTTGAATTGTTTAGCATTATGCTTTAGTTGCATTTGAGTCATATTGCTATATAGTGGTTGTACTCTGTGAAGCATTCATGGGGCAAAGAGCACATTGCAGCAGTGTGAGTAAACTACTATGAATGTTATACAACAATCAGAAGATTTTTACATTTTACGGAAGAAATATTTTTTTTGGACTTAAGGCTTAACGAAATAAATTCTGACTTATTACTAGTAATCAGTGGACTACTTCTGTAGATGGGAACTGTTTGCACCAGTGCTTCTGAGCAGCTCTGCATACCTCACGGAAATCTTGTAGTAATAATTTTATTTTTTAGGTGGTATACCTAACAGATTGTATACCTGTTGAAATCAAATATGAATAATTTTGGTAAAAGCTGCCTGAACAGGACACGTGAACTCACATTGTCTGCTAGTAAAATTAAATTATTAATGATTTAATTTCTTGTTTTTTCCACAGGATTTGAGGTTCCAATTAAAACCGTGTTTGGGCCATTACTTTGCCTGCCAGTACTTAATCTTCTTCGAAAGCCTCATCACTTATCTAAAACAGAAGAAGAACGAGGTAAGCAGAGAAAGTAATGAAATGCAGCATAGCACATCTGTCAAAGGAACAGAAAGTAAGAAAGTAGCTTTTAAAAAAATATCCAGAATCAATGGCATTAAAAAATTGTTTGCTGAACATTAAATGTGTTCATGTCAGGCATCTTAATTCTAAGGGATCTGTAACTACCCTTATGTTCAGCATACACTGAGGGTTTGTTTGTTTGCGTTTAAGAGATTTACTGTTGATGTAGCCACAGGATACAAATGACTGATAGGAGCTCTGGAACTGCTAAATGCACTTCTCTGTACTATGGAGTACCTTGAAGGATTGTTTGACATCTTGATGCTCAACATATGAATACAGTTTACATTTCTGAAGTTATTTAAAATGCCGTTTTGGGTCAGTCAAGATTTATGTTCCCCAAATATGCATAATGCAATATTGGCTACTGTGTTAAAAGTCTTACCCATTTCAGCACTTAGAGCTATGCTATCCATTGTTGTTGATAGTAGATCTTTCTAAAATACCTGGAACTGACTTTGGCTATGTTGCTTAGGATTGCAATAATATACAATGAGGCAGGCATAACTAGAGGTGACATGGAAGAACAGTACAGTGATTTAACCTTGATGGGATAAGGAGGTAAGGGAGACATGGTTTGAAAAATATCAGTCTTTTTTTGAGTCTGAAAAGTATAGCTTGCAGTGGCCTCCTCTGGAGTCACTGCTGACATTCACCAAGAGAGAATGTTGGGGTGTCAGTTCTTATTTTTCCTGTTTACTCATTCTTTCTGCATTCTCGCATTTCTGCTGAGGATCAGGTTCAAACTAATACTAGCTGATGTTAACCAGGCTCAGTGGCTCCTGAATATCCTTTAACTTCAATCCCTGTATGTGAAAAACAGCAGGCTAGAAAGCTTGTTGGTTTCTCACTTTTTTAACATGCAATGTCATGTATTTGGTTTGGGACTGTTAAGCACACATTTATGGACTCTCTCAAGAATATTGTATATAATTTTGCATTAGTAGCTATATATACAGGTATCTTTAAGAAGCTAGGAAAAAATGCTGTCTGTGGCATCATCAGACTTTGGATAGCCATAGGTCATGCAGAAAATAGCTGATGGTAATTGTCAGAACTAAGTAAAACCGAGTATAGAGGTGTTTTTTTAAAGCACACGTATTGCTGAGGAAAAGTTGTCTCTCCAGATCAGGAGTTGATAAGATACACAACAGACTGTTACAAGTGTTCATGAAATATTTTCTATAATTGCTATCAGAAGCTACTCTTACATATGGAGATTGTTGGATGTGTCATGTAAATCCTTCAGGTTTTTCATGGTTTTTGAATCTCCTTTTACTGTAACTGTGTCTTACAGCACAGTTGTGCTCTGTATTGCCCATCTAGGGCATAATTTCTGCTAAAAGCTAGGGATTGCACACTTGCAGGAAACCATTTTGGTTGACATTTGATCTTACAAAATTTGACTGAATAATCCGTTTGTTGAGAAACCATAGTACGAATCTCACTGTATTAGTCTATGAGACTGGAAAAGTTGATGAAACAAAAAACATTTGTATAGTTTAATAAAAATTGCTTCCTAGTATTGCTTATGGAAGCAACATGAGGTGGTTATGTAGAATTAGTTACCAAGAGGGTCCATCTTCAAAGAAATGTATTTAAACTTTAAATTAACCGCTCTTAAGGGAATTTGAAAAAAGCACACTTAATTTTTCTCTAAATCCTTAACTTTTTCAGTGTCTTATAATTGCATTTCAAAGCTACTCTTTCAATAGATAGATATCTCAAAGTTAATGCCTTAAAAATTCTTTGAGATTTACCTGTTTAAAAAATTAACATTTCCACCTTCAAAACCTTCCTGTTTCTTCAAAAGCCTGTTAGTGAGGTGTATTAACAACTTAAAACAGATAATAGTAGAAATTATTAGCTGCTTATAAGCATAATTTCCTTATCATGATGATTGTGGATGACATTAAAAAACATAAAATCTTACACTGAGTTGGTGCCTAAAATGAATAATGTGCTAACTATATGTGTAGCTCATTTGAGACCACTATTGATACTGAAAATAGTCAAAGTGTTGTTTTGGATTCTAATGAAAACAAGGTTTATCCTACTTTAAATAAGTATTTATTACAGTAATGTATATGTGTGAGTGGGATGTCTGTGTGTCTATATCCTCTAACAATTTTTAACCTGTTGACTGACACCAGCAGGTCTTTTTAACCCCATGACTGAGATTAACAGGGAGATAGAGTTTTGAAAGAAAATTATCTTCCCAACATTATAGTGAAAGTAGGTTTACAGAAAAAAAAGGATTTTTAGAATGCCCTAAGGGAAGGCCACTTCATAAACTTCTCTAAAGGATTATACAACAGAAAGTGCTTTAATTAATGTGCCAAGTTTGAAGAGGAATTTCAGTCAGAATCTGCACCTTTTAAATATGGGAGGATCCACAAAGAAAATTTGGAACTGTCCCTGGTGAAGAAATCAGACTGCCTTCCTCTTTGTGTGCTCTGAATATCTCCCTTTTCTTCATGGAACATATATCTTGTTTCTTTGTAAGATACTGATACTTGATATTAAAGGTTATAGCTTCTGTGTTTAAAACCAAAAAACAGAATCATATGTGTAGTTGTCAGGCCTTGTGCTTTATGGCTTATTATATTTGCAGTTTTAACTGTAAATACAGAAAAACATCCGTTTTACTTATGGGGCAGCTTATTGCTCCTATTGAACAGTAGCAAACCTTATGGTATGCATGAAAGAATTTGATTTATCAGTATTATTAAGTATACTAGGTATATGATTAGATATCACTCTCATAAACTGTCTTACATTGCTATTTTGTGAATTCTTGCTCAGGGAAGGGTTCTGCAGTGAAGTCCTTAAGCAGGTGCAATATATGTCAACACATGGCTCCTAGCCATTGCCAAGTCTTGATAATATTACAGGCCTTCAAGTTGAAATGTGGTTTCCTGGATAATTTGTATAATGTGTCTTTAAGGTATTCGCATTTTCAAGATGCATTTGGATTTACAAGCTATAAAAGATAAAACATGCTTTTGCAGTTTCTATTTTAGATATAGTACCACTTAAAATGCTTGAGGCTTCTCTTCCATATAGTGAATGGTTTGCTCTGAGGATCTTAAACATTCATTTCTACTGGTTCTCATATCAGAGATTCTCCATTAATATTGCCAGAGTGAAATAGGAGACTGACTGCTGGGAATCTCCAGGCAATCAATGAAAAATACTTTGTAACAATACTGTCCTTTTCACTTTCGTTAAAGGTTGTGAAAGCAATTTACAAACATTAATAACGCATTACAGTAAGCTCTTGAAGCTAGATGTCTGTGAACATTCAGTCCTAGAAACTTTTAAACTGGAATAAACATGGGTAAGGGTTATGCTATGACAGTGGAAACCAGCCATTCCTTTTCTGGGCTCTATCTTTTGTGGACACTCTTCGTCATCCATACAATTTTGTTTCAACAAATGCTCACAGGTTACAGCTTCCTAGATCTGGAGTTGACTTTTTGAGGCTTAGCTTTGGTTCTGCAATTAGGGCTCTAGTCTGTCTCGAGCTTTTTATTAACTTGATCTAAATTTTGAATGAATCTGAAGAATCAAAAGGAAACAAAGACACTAACTGGAGAGGAAACAAAGGTTCATCGAATGAATCTCCTGAGAATATTCATCTTGCCTAGGTGTAGAAACTTCCCTAGAATGATTGTGTTCAACATTCAATTCACTTTACACTGTTGAAAGGCTAGACCCAACAGCTGTGAATTATGGATAAGGAGGAATAGCCAGCTCTTCAAATGTCAAATAGCAAGCTTTAGCAGTGTTTGACAGGCTTTTTCTTTTTTTCTTTATTTCTCCCTCCCCTATAATTCTATAAAGTGTTTGTTTAAATTTTACAGTGTGTTCTGTACACTAATGTAAAACTTTTATTCTATATTTATTACTGCTAGCCAAGATGGCTTAGTATAAGGTAAGAACTACTGAATTATCCATTGTCAGAAAGTGTCTGGCAAATTATTATGCTCATGTCTCATTAACTTGTCTCTCTGGAACCTCATTCCAACTTTCACAGGTTAAAAATGCATTAGCAATATATTTCATTGTGATTCCAAAATACATTTACAGAGCCAGTGTAAGTTACAGAGATAGCAAAGTAGATAACAGTACACCTTAGTCCCTACTTGTTTGTGCACCAAAAAAACTCCTTTTGATATTTGTGGAAATCTGTGATGCAAAAGTGACATTTCACATTGTTCAGTGCACACATACCCCTACTATTTGAACTGTGATCTCGTATACTCTCCTTGTTTCTACTTATAATATCAAACACCATTTTTAAAGACAGAATGAAAGCATTTCTTAGAGATAAGTGGAACTATCAGGCAGTGAAATGTCATTACTCCTTTAATTATGTACATTAAATTAAAAGAATGCAACACAATTTCTCAGTAATTCACCATGGAGACGGTTTATTGCAATATTCCAGAGTTCTGTCCTTTAAGATAAATGTATTCTTATGCAATTCAAATTATTTTACAATCTTTAAAGTCTCATTTTACAAATCACTGATGTACTAACCTAGCTTAATCACCTGAGTTTAGTCTGGCAAAAGCACATATGCTGTAGAGACGTTTCTTATTTCTTCCAACTTCTATAAACCGGTGAGTCAGAAACAGGAAAGATAAAATGAATAATTCAAAATATCAGTGCTGAACAAAGACCAGAGGTACTTACAGTATTAATATATTTTTGGGTTTGTGCCTGTAGGCCATAATTTTACAGATAAAACATATTTTGGAGTAAATAAAGCTGATCAGTACATATTATAACTATAAATATCGTAGTATGTTCTTTTACTAGCATTAGAAAGATAGTGTGAGTACATTGTGATATATTTTGCTAGCATCAAAAAGGCAATTAATGTTTAAATATATATCTTCTGCCTGACACATTGCACTTATATTTCCATGAAAGTGGTTGTATCCTATTCTTTTTATCTTTTGATTGTGAATGCTTTCCAGCACAAGGGAGACCCGTGGCACCAAACAGCTGTTCCTCAGACACTGCCAGGGTTGAATGGTTTGGTGCCTTGCTTAGAAGGCTGTCAGTGAACAGCAAGGCTACAAATATCAAGACAGTAGATGAACTCAAATAATTTTCAGCACAAAGGCTCAAAGGTGCCTCTTATCCTGGTGATATCCTACCAAAGGCTTGCAGCAAGATGGCAGTTGCAAGAACTTTTGCTTAAACTGCCAAGACTGTTTGTACACGTGCCTGAGCCTCACTGCATTCTGGAGTTGGGGCAATGAGGCAGAGGAGCACAGCATCCATCTGTTCCTCAATAGCATATGTTCCCTGAAGGACTGCTGTCCAAGTTTAACTTCACTCAGGACTACACGTAACAGTACCTTTGAGTGATAATTTCATTTTGTTAATGGCTAAGAAAAAAACCCATAATGTCAGAGTTAATATTCCGAGCATCTTTCTTTGGCTGCAGCAGCTTCTACTACTGTATCTCTTCTTCCCTCTATTCCCAGAAAATTTATTTGGAGATTTTCTTGGATACTAATTGTTACGTAGCTTTCAGGTGGCTTAGTATACTAAAATTCTGCCTCCAGAGATTTAGATAAAACTCTGTGCAAGTAGGCTGATTTTATCCTAATCCCTGGTAGGCATTCTTCCAAATCTTAAACCACAATTTCATTCATGTCAAAATAATTTTAGGGTTTTTTAATCCAATTAGCTCAGCCCTTGAAATAAAAGGTAAGGTGCTGCAGGTCAGAACTTATATAGGTGGGAAAGTATGAACAGTGGTAACATAACACTGCTTTGGTTACACCATCCTTTGTGGTGCAAGTTAAATTCAGCTGAAAAATAAAAATATAAAGAGGTGTCAGGTACAGGAAAAAAACTTCATGGAAACAAACCAAAACAGCACGTGTAAACTCTTAATTTAATTATTGCAGATTTATTTTGATTTGTATCTGAAACATACAAGGGAGAAGAGAGATAAATTGCATCTCCTGGAATAAAAGTACATTGTTTCAATACACAGTATTTTCCATTAAGCTCTCTGTAGGTTTACTACCTAGAGATCTTGTCCCTGTATTGCCTATTCCTTCATTTAAGGAGACTTTACATTTTATTTTCAACATAAAAAAAATATAATGATAGTAATACTAGATACATCAAAACTTTTAGCAGGGTGGCTTATTCCTTATAGTGTCAAGAAGTTTACGGCCAGCAACTTCGGGAAATCTAGATTTGTCAGGAGATTAGTCTCCCCGACTTCTTCAGAAACCCTTTTGCAGAAATTTGTTGCCTCACATCCACAGTGTCATAGGTACAACCCACTACAGTCGCCTAGCTCTTAGTTTCCATGAGTAGGATGTATAAAACTTGCTGTTTCTGCAAAACATTTGCCCAGGAGATCCCTGCATATTTGCAGGCTGGCTACATAAGCAGTACCAGAGAATTTTAAACCCGTCTCAGTGCCTTTTGCAGAGTTCAGGCAGCAGCGCTCAGGCATCAGCATTCTGGACACTTCGCCATATCTTTGCTTTGTGGTGTGGCCATCCCCAAATCAGCCCTAGGCAGGGCATGTCTGCAGTTTCTGCTTACTTGAGTGCTTTGAGATTCTCTTCCAGAAATCTGATGGCAGAACTATTGGGAGCCATCAACTGTTTGAGAGCAGAAGTGAACTTCTAGACGAAAGCCTACTTGTCTGTAAAACTTGTTTGAATACTTGTCATGCACCTTTGCGTTTCATCTGCCTTTTCCCCTCTCAGTCTCTTTAAAATAACATTACACATTCACTGTCCAGGAGTGAGAGACAGTTATAGCTCTAAATGCTGGTGTAGAAGGGCATGGGTGTATGTCCTGGTAGAAAGTGTGGTGCAAAGAATCACTTCATACCAAAGAGCAGATTCTGGATAAGCAACTACCCTTTTGTGGTACCTGCAGTGCACCAGTTATATAGCAAGCTTGACAACAATGCATTGATGCAGGAGTGTTCAAATTCATATGCAAACAGCTATAGCCAGTAGTAGTGCATGGATATTATAAAAAGCCATTTGGAAATGGAAATACAGACAGAGATCGGGGAAAAGATTGAATTGTAATTCAATGATCCCATATTTATAAATTATCTAGTATCTATAACACTTTAAAATAGGATTTATTTGCTTTAATAATTCATAGAAAGTTCACAGTAGGTAATTTATTAATAATACAGTGGCATCAATATGGATTTTTCCCAACTCCTAATCCTATTCTGTTGAGCCTAGTGGTCTGTTTTATTGCAGCAGCAAGAAGCTCAGTTTTAAACAACAGTGAAAGGAAGCCTATTACCTTGTTTTCAAAATAAAATATAGAGATATCTGTGGAATACAATGCTTCAGTTTGAGGTCCAGAATAACTGCAAATGTAGCATTAAGCATACACTCCTGTTTAGATGGATGCTAAAGGTCACTATGCAGAAGAATACTTAAAGTGTGCATGCAGTTAGATTTGAGTTGCACTACTAAAATCAATGGAATGACTTTTATAATTATTTACACTTACTTAAGTGTTCTGCTCATTCAGAGCCGGAATATTCAAGCACTCTGCAAAGCCTTCCACATCATAAACGTAGCAGTTGCAGTCTGTTTACTAAAGTCTTTAATATTCCATCATTAACTTCAGCTGTTTTCTATATTATTAATCTATAAATGACCCTTGTCCCTACAAGAAGCATGTAGGTATCGGTTTGCAACTGGTGCTTTTATAACAGTAACAGCTAGTAGGGTGGGGCTAATTATTTATTAATCTGTATTTAGATTTTTCTTGTTCTCACCAAATAGGTTTCTCAAGCTGTAATACTCTGACATGCATCTGAAACAATTTGTTGTAGAGCAACAAATCTTGATGTTTTCAGAAACAAAGCCAATATCTGGTTAGTGTTGTTGCTAAAGAGGCTGGGATCGTAGTTCGTAAGAAAGCAGGTCTGTTCATTCCCCTGGGAAGATTAGAAACAAATATGCACCAAATAAGTCATTCTAGCTATAATGATTTCATTTAAGCGCTCTAACAAGTGAAAAATTGATAAAAAATAGAAGCAATGGGATGGGTTGATTAACTCCATATCCAGAACAGCACACTGGAGCAGCACAGGTAATTTTTCATTATGGTTTGCTGCTGGTGATGCTAGACTTACTGGTGACTCTCACTGTTTCCACTATGTGTGTGAGTGTGTACAGTCTGTCTGCTCCATAACCTTTTTTAGAAAACACTTGGGAAAGCTGAATGCAGAAAATAGTGTTCAAACACAAATGGGAGATGGATCAAGAATTAAATCTCAGTACTATTTGCGTTGGTTTGCCTTGCTGCCATAATGGGTAAGCGCAGTGGAATTGGCGTAAGAACGTATAGATGAGGCTCGGGTTCTCTTGTTTAGCGCTGCCACTTGGAAACTGTTGACATGGGCTTCCTTTTGTATCTCTAAATCATCTCTTCAAGCACTCTATTAAAGGACCAAACCAATGAAAACTGTGGGTATTGCTGGTGGTGGTAGCTGCAGTTCCTGGCTCTCCTTGGAGTTAGGTGAGAGTGGAGGCATATTTATCCCTTGCTTTCACAGAAGAGTGGTGGCTTATGTTTCTGTGCTGTCTCAGTCTCGTGTGGGTAGGTGAACAATATGGCTATAGATCAACCATTATATGGTAAAATAGCAATATTGGTTTGGAATCAGATCTGGTGACTTCCAAAATGTTTTTTAAAAAGCTGACCTATGTACTTCATGAAGCAATACTTTTTTCCAAAGTTATCATTTCTGTTTCGTATCTTGCCTCAAAAATAGTTTTGAAGTAAGAAGCAGAAGCAGAGGGAAAAAAAAAAACAACCCAAGGCTTTTCTTTTTCGACTTGTCCTTTTTTCTTTTTGACTGAAAATCTTTCTCAAGTTCTGTGTACTAGTATTTACTATGAATAACAAGCTAGTTGATTTACAGTAGGGCCCCTAACATTCTCTTGCTGATGGCTGTATCGAGTTTTACCAGTTGTGTGGCATTTCCTGTTTGGGGCCATTCTCAAACTTACCATGGTACAATGCTTCTAACAATGTTATGGGATTACCAATACTGCTGAGATATGTCAGTGTTTATGGTTGTTCATTAAACCAATACATCTTCTTTTTTAGAAATATCAAGGTATTTGTCAAAATATAAGTGGAAAGGTTTTTATGAAATCCTAATAAAGATTTCATTTAGACACTGATTTGTTTTCTTCACTGCTGAACATAGCCTGTATGCAAATGTCTGGCATTAAACTAAAACGTGTGGTTTATGCTTATCTCGAAGCTTTGCCTTCTTTAATGATGAAAATGTTTTCCTGCCTTATGTATTAGCTGGAACAGCATTATTCAAAGGCAAGTGTGTGTGTGTATTTCAGTGTTTAGGAGTATGCAAGCATGCAGCATTTAATTTATAGAAATGGTATGCTAACTTAACATACAAAAGTAGTGTTTTGTAGTAAATCATCCTGCATTCCTCCTTAGTTTCACATTAATTACAAACCATGAAAACAGGAGTATATTTAGCATGGAAGAGATTTTCAGGAATATATAACCATGTAATACCTATTCTGATACAACTGCAGACTCTGAACTGGAGGAGATGAGGAAGAAATTTATTTCGAAATCTTTCTAGCAAAACAGTTACTGATCTTCAGCCATTTGTCTCTATTCTTTCCCTTACTAATTCTCAGCCAATGGACAAAGACATACAGTATTACTACTTTCTTTGTGATTCATTCCCCATAAAATAATCTTTTCTTTTAGAAGCACTTGTTATTAATCAAGGTTTTTTCCTTCCATTAGAGTCGCTGTTGGCTCAATCACTTCAGTATATATAATCACTAACTTTTTCCATTACACTAGTGAGTAGGTGCTCTTACATGTCTGTCAAAGGGATGCTGGCACATTTAGTGTGATACTTTGCAATTTCAGTGAGAACACTAATGTTTGAAGTGTGATTGCCTTTTTTTTCTCTCTCTCTCTCAAAAAATAATAATAATAAAAAAAATCTTGCATGTTGCTCTAAGAGAAAAGAGAGAAAAAGGATGGAAAGTTCCAAACTCAATTTATTTTTGTATCATTAAAACATTCAAAAGTACAGAGGAATACTCTTGCAGAATCAACCATTTCATAATGTATCTGCAGAGACACTACACTTGCGTATCCTAAAGAGCGTGCTGAAAAGGCTGAAGTATCAATTTTGTACAATAGCATGTGAAGAGTACAGCACAAAAATTCTCACTCTTACAAATGAAATGGAGGAGAGAGAGGGAGGGTGCGTGTAGATAAAACCTTTATTGATGTGGTATTTTTTTCTATTCAAAAGTGGTACAGCTTCTGCCTGGAACAAACAGAGACAGACAGGCGAAGTAATATATCATCATTTTGGTATTGATGACATTTTAATGCAAGAAGGCAATTGTTTAGGTAACAGGAAAAAAATTCTGATAAATACTCCAAAAATTAATCGGTCTATTCATGCAAGTGGTGCTTGTTCTCTAACGCTTGGAGACCATTCTGGCATGCTACTTTAAAAACAAAACCAAAAGAAATAAAGAAAAAAAAAACAATGAAAAGAAAGTAAATATGTGGCCACTCAGCTCCATTTTCAAAATTGGACTTGTCATCATGTTTTCTCTGAATTTTTCAATTACCTTTTTCTTGATTTCCACTGATGGCTGTGCTTTTCCTTTCCAGACTTCACATGTTACTTGCTCATTTTTTTTTATCCATTTTTACCTCAGCCTTCTGGTTTTCTTTCTATAATACAGTTAAATTCTCTCTTTTCTTTATTCTTCTCCTGTCCTTCACCTTCCTTGGTAATTGTTTTGTAAAGATCTGATGAGAAATCTTCCATTCCCACAACTATTATTAGTTTTTCTCTTAAAGTGATTCTGTACTGAATTACTGCATCTGCTCCCAGCAGTCAGAGCGCCTTCCAAAGTCCTGATATAATTTGTCTTTATCTCTTAGCTTATTTAATCTACCCTGCTTACCCTTTGCATATTTTCCCCAATTAGATTTTCACCTTTTAGCTTTGCTTCTTTTCCCATACTATTCCATACTTATATATTGGCTATCTTTTTACCATTTTCTGCTCCTACTCTTTGAAGCATTGCTCAGAACCACCTCTAATCCTCCTTACACATTCATGTACTCCATTATTGAATTTCTATCCTAACTTGTTGGATAATAAGCTATTTGTGAAAGAGATCAACCATATGGTTTTCAACTTTGTGTACATTTACTATAGTACTTAAAGTATATGATGTGGACCTCCTTGGTCATTGAAGTTTGTATCTTATGTCTTAAAACTAGAACTTAAAATAATTCACAGTTATTATTACAAAGAATAAATTATCTTCTAATTGTCAAATCATTTTGATGTTTTTATTTATCCTAGATATGCATACATGTCTTGGAAACTAGAAATATGTTCTAGTATCTCCTAATACAGAGAATTAGAGTGTGATCCAGCCTCAAACCCAGTGAAATTAAGAATGATGATCTGTCCCCTTGACGTGTTATAGAAACACTGCGTTGTGCAGCATTTCAGTATCACATTAACAGTGACATCTTTGCTTAGTTTTCTATGGATGTGACAGCTAATTTCCAAATGAACAGCAGGTTCCAAGGCAGCTACGCGCTTGCTGAGGATAGTAGACACTGTGTGCCCAACCATCATTGCACTGCTCTTACCTCATTGCATGCATAGGGTGATTGAGGCAGGAAGAGAGCAGCTGGGGCTGTCATGGGCAGTGACATATTACGTTGCTGCTGGGGGCTTCTCCCTCCCCACCCCCCCAACCAACATTGAACAATCATTGCTTTGTCCACACACAAACAATTTTAAACTATTCCTCGGAAGGTAAGAACTAGTGCTGGCTGTACTATTTTGAATGTGATGATTTAGCACTACGATAATACTTGATAGTGTCACAATACTATTTCTTAATATTCTGAGGCTGCTCTGCTAGGGCATACTGGCTCATTGGATCCCATATCTACTTTTTTATATTGCTTTTAGAAAAGAATGAAAATCAAATTAAGTATTTGAGCATATATTTGATTTTGGTGCAGCATGGATCATTATGCTGTGTAACTAACATTTAGGAAATGGCTATTATGTAGAACCTGATGGGGTTTTGCCTTGGAAGGTTTATGAAAGCATTTCATCCCTCCAAAGGCACTCTTGCTAGTTGTAGAGTATCTCACTTCTGATCTGAGCTTGGAAAATGAGTGAAACCTGCACCATCCATTAAGGGAGATCGCAGCACCTGCCCTAAGTAGTCACCTTGTTAGTGGGTGATTAGTGTTGGTTAGCAGAGGGACCACAACCCTCATTAGATTCTGAGGCAACCTGAGGAAAAAAGTTTGCAGATGAGTTACAAAGCTGGACTAATTAGAAGGGCACTACTGTGGGTTAGGATGATACTACGCTGCCTAGGTACAGATGGTGACAAATGCTGCAGTAGCTCCTGACTCACCTATTTTTTAATGAAGACATTCTTAATGAAGAACAAAATTTTCCCCTGTAGGGATTTCCTTGGTTTGGGGAGGAGGAGAAAAATGGATCTCAGCAGACACAGCTAACTCTCTTCTATGGGCCCCGTTTGTTATCTACGCTACATATTCAGCTGTGTGACACAAAAGGCCTAGGCATCAAATCGCTTATTCCAATAGTTATCTTTAATTATATTTTTTAAAATGTGTTTAAGCTTTTAATAACATTGTGAGAAAAATAGAACCTCTTTTGAGGTATGTGATGTTCTGTGTTCCATAAGTTATCTCTATTTCTAAATAAGTTAATTAAGTTATTAAGTAATCACCCCACATCCCTTGCAGCTTTGTTGGCTTCTTGTATGTCTGAAACAGGCAGTGATATATTGCATGCTATCTCTTACAAAAGAGGTGTGGAATATTTTAATAGCCATTGTGCAATTGTATTTTGAGTTACAGAAGTAATGGGATTTATTAGTTTTCTTGTATTTGTTTTGTTTTCATTTATGTCTAGTTTGGCTTATATAAATCTGAACAATGTATTTTTTTAATTGACAACAGAATCCAGGATGAAAGTCAGCTTTTAAGGAGTACTAGTCTAATGCCAAAGTAATATATTATATGAATCTGGTGGGAGGAGGGGAGGATGCAGGAAGGAGCATATGGGCTGTGGCTGTAAATTACTGTGTTTTGTATCTCCCTATTGGAACGTCATCCTTTAAATGTGCAAATCTGAGGAAAGCTGTCTTTTCTGGACTACTGCATTTTTGATTGTTACTTTTTTCCACCTAATGTTATTCTAACAGTTTGGAGAAAGAATCTGTCAAGAGCATGTTTTAAATAAAAGTCAGCATAGATGAATTCAGTTGGATATTTAAGGATTTTTAAGAAAGCAGCTGTAGCCCACAACTGTAGGAACTGTAATCAATTAGATGATTTAAGGTGCAGACCCTTTTCTCATTTTTCTGGTGTACTGCAGTCGTTGTTCATTGAACCTGCTTTCCTGTTTCTTCATCCACGATGAGGCCTTTCTGGAATTGCAGAGAACTTTTATTGTGTAATATCCTATTTTAGTAATCAGCTGTTAAACTACAGTATCAAACACTATCATACCTAAAGATCACTCCTGTGCCTTTTCAGAAATTCTTCTTGAAGATGCTGCCCCCAGAAAGAACAAATTAATTCAGTGGAGAGCTGTTGGGAAAATTAAACCGGGGGGGGAAGTCAAGCGTAGGTTGAAAGAAAAAGACATATTCTGTTTAGAATAACCTAATATTTTCTGAAGAAATTTATTGTTGCAGTTAGTCCAAATATCCTAGTCTTGATAAGCTTCATAATTTTGTGTGGTATAGTCATAGAATGATAGAATGGTTTGGGTTGGAAGGAACCTTAAAGATCATCCAGTTCCAACACCCCTGCTGTGGGCAGGTTGCTCAAAGCCCCATCCAGCCCAGCCTTGGACACTTCCTGGGATGGGTCTTCCATCCTCCCAGAAAAGAATTTCTTTCCAGTATCTAGTGTAAATCTCCCCTCTTTCAATTTAAAATCATTACCCTTCATCCTATTGCTACACTCCCTGACAGAGTCCCTCCCCATCTCTCCTGTAGGCTCCCTTCAGATACTGGAAGGCTACTATAATGAAAGTCTGTCTGCTTATTTTAGAAAATAAACTCTAGACAAGATTTTTTAGTATTATGTAAAAATAATATGATCACAGTTGGAGAGAAAAACACATGAAATAATACACGTAGTATCATTATTAAATGATATACAGTATATTGTAATATACGTGCATAGTGTTATACAAATAGCAGTTGAACTAAAGTATTTATAAATAAAGTCTGTTACAAGTACTGTGAATCTACTTGTGAAACCAGCCTGTGTTGTACCTTAGTGTTTGTGTGCAGCTATTTCACCTAGACTCACTTGTCTGTTGCTTTAAGAATACACTGTATTTGGTCACGGAAATTTTTAGCTAGTTTCCAATCAAGTATTGCTTTGTCCTTTTCTTGTAGTACAGTAGCCTTAGTCTTTTCTTGTACCTCATGTTCAAAATAATCTCCAGTCCCTCTCAAGATCTATTCTTGGGACCAGTTTTAATTCCTGGGACATTACCAAACTTGCAGTTACAAATAAACTAAGATCATTCCTTATTCTCATATACACAAGACTTCATCCACAATCCTGTTACTCTAATGTGGTTTTCTTTCTGTCTGTCTTGTAAAACACGTGTGCCTTTTTCCGTGGCTGTTATGCCACAGAAGTTCAACAGAATGAGCATTTGTAAACTGATGCTCAAGTTTGATGCCTCAAGAGGCCTAAATAAGACAGACATTGCAGAGGTGCATCCTTGCTCCATCCATGTGCAAACAGACACTTCGTTTTTGCCTAGGGTTGTTCTAGGCTTCTGCTGAGGAAGAAATTTAAGCTTACTGAATGTGTGATTTGCATCCTTCCCAAATTCATTGTCTTTCTTAAAATACTGAGCTGAATTTAGTGTTCAGTTTAAAAATGCTATTTCAGTGATTGTTTAAAGGCCAACTGGTGAGGCACTAAACAAAAGCTTGTAAAGCAAAAAGCATTTTCTGTAACAGCTTCTTGCTGTTACATTTTGTGATGTGATGGGGGATGGGAAGGCTTTGAAACCTACTCTATGAATCATTCCCAGCATTTTGTGTTACTGAAACGTGAATATGATTTTTAAATGTGTAACTATGCTATTAGAGCCTTCTGTGATTTAGAGAGAGCTTTCAGAATACTAAGAAGTCATTATTTACTTTCTTCCAGTCTATTAGTGCAGAACAATCCTCACATGGGCTCTGCAGTGGCAGGGTTGATTGGTTCTCAGTGGACTTGTCTTGTTAATAGGAGAAAAGAGGCTCTTGCTGGTATTGCTGCTCCCATCTGGAACATGACTTCTCTAGACAGCTAATTGTATTGCATTTTGAACTGCCTCCCTGCTGTGACAAAGTAAGTATCCTCAGACCTTTACGTTAAATAGACGCCTACTCTTTATATGTGCAAGAGTTTACCAAACAAGACCAAACAATAGTCACTAAGAGATGTCATCTTCCTTTACTGGGGTGAAACCCCAATGTTGTGAAGGTGGGCATACCTCTAACCACAGCAAGGTTAGGCAGCTTTGTTGAATCATATCATTTTTCTCTCTCTACATGCCTTGCACATGCTTCTGGAGCTGGCAAATATTTACGTGATAGGGTTTAGATCACTTCATCTCCTAAAAATGGAGTGCTTATTGCACTCTTTGTTTCACCATTGATTAAGGTTTAGAGATGTCCTTACAGAGGGCTAGTATAAGGTAATTTTTTTCTCCAACATAGCTGCAATAAATGTGAACTGTTTGAATGCTTTGCTGCAGCAGCTGTAGCTCTGCAGCTAGGAATGATTGAAAAAAGTGCTGCAGAGGTGGTGTTTACATGCAGTTCCTAGGAATGCTACTGCCAGTGGCTATTTATTGAACTTTAAATACATGTGTAGCTGCTCTCCATCAGTAGTAGTATCTGAAATGGCAAGACAGAACAAGTCAAGCACTAAAAGGTAATACAGGCTCTCATTAAGCTTTAAACCATTTTTCTAAAATCATTAAAACTACATTTTCACTTGCGCTTATTAAACTGACATCCATTAAAAAAACAGATTTCAGTTAACTTGACTGCACAGTTGACAGCAGCAACTACAAAAGCCCCATTCAATGTCTGTTTAAATTACTACAGTTATGAAGTGGCAGTATCTGTAGCCTGTTTTGGGGATGGCTTATAAATATTAACTAATGTGCAGATAATCTCTAAAATTATACAGTGAGAAGGGGTTTAACAGAGAACTGGTCTTTTTTTCAAGTACTTCAGTGACTTGGAGAATATTTCATGGATATAGGTTCATTTTACATCAGCTCATTTATGCCTTTGCGCATCACACAGGGTAGTCCTGCTTCCCCCCTGTAGATATAGCCCAAGTATCATTCTGCCAGTGCCAATTTTGCTGACAAATGCAGTTTAGGCAAGTCTAAGGATCCACCTTTGTCCTTTCCCTTGCATTTGCTTCATAGGTGCTTCATGAGTCACTCAAAAGAATGTGGGTATTACAGATTTCTGGAGAGCAGATGTAAAAGTGCGTGTAACTGAGAAAGCAGCACAGACAGTTTTACAAGGCTCGATCTTGACATCGAGTGTCTGAAATCCTGCTTGAATAAATCAATGCATATGCTCTGCTCCACTATGGAGAGAGCCCTACCAGTTATGAGATGCATATTTGGGATCTCTGATGCCATGTTTTGGTGTCCCAATGTCCCATTCAGGTAAAATTTACCTGCAGGAGAAAGAAAGGTTGTTGAAGGCAGGTGGAATTTGAAAGCTGTGCAATAGGAATGACATTAAGGTCCAGATTGCACAAAGGCCAAAATCCTGTAGTGAGTCTTATCTAGTGGTACGCATTTATGTGTGCATCTTAAATCTGACAGCCAAGTAAATGACCAGCATTTGTAACACCAAATTATATCAATGTGTTCATAGCTTTTAATGAACGGAATAAAACATGACAATATAATTTCAGGTTTAACTATGGAAGAGAGACGTGTGAGATTTAAATTTTGATCTGGATGACAAATGGGGCATTTTTCAATCTAATTTTTCATGGTTTGAGTGAGAGTTATGTGGTTAAAAATGATTTCAACAAACAATGTAAAATTGGTGGTGGCCGTTTATAATATGAACCACTAACAATTGAATAATATCTAGTTTATTTTCTCCAGGGTATAGTATCTAGTTTATGAATGCACTTGTACTTCATAAATCATTCTCAAGAGCAAAAGGGAGAAAAATGAAAAATCCATTTTCCTTCAACCCCTTGGGTCTTTATTTAATTTTTAATGAAATAGAGAGGATACTTCATCAATGGCAACAATAGAACGTTGTCAACACATATCTTTGTGAAAACAAACAGAACAAAATCTTAAACCACCACCACTAAAAATCCCCAACCCGTAGCTCAAAATAAATAAAGCAAAGGAACTGCCTTAAGACACAAAACAGATTTAAAATCAAATGGATTTTTGAAGCTTTTAAGGAGTTGACAGTTACTTAATTTATCTGCAAGATGTTCTTATATACAGTAGAATACAGACAATCAATACTAAGCATTTACATGATTTTTAGGTGTCATAATGATGGTTTCAGAACACCAAGCTGTCAATACTGTGTATTTGCTTTCTCGTTCTGGCTCACATGACAACGGGAGCTCTGGGATCAGAACATCTCTGTCCTGAATATGATATTTTTCCTTTTATTTTGCTAGACATTGATTGTGTATATGTCATAGGACAGCATCACTCAAAAAATGCAAATAACTGAATTGTGCTAAGTGAAATAGTGTAACATGTTAAGGTTGTGTGAGATCAAGAAAAGATTTTTCTCTTATTCATTTAAGAGTGAGTTTTCTCAGTTTGATGCATAATAGTATCATGAGATAATGTAATTTAGCCTACTGTTCATCACAGGTCCTTGTATTTTACACAGGTACTCATATTTTATTTTGCTAACACAGATATTACTTGAGACCATCCTCCATCTGATTCTGATTTGAAGATACCAAAAGTTAAAAAAAAGACAGTTGTTTTGGGAGAGGGGTGGTAGTATCCTTTGGTGGTTTATTCCAAAGATAATTCCAAAGATCCTTAAAGTATGGGTCACATGTCCAGGTCATATTTGTCCCTTCTGAGTTTCTTGCTGGATTATGCTTTGCTGCCAGATTTACACTCCTTTCAATTTTACTGCTTTTTCTTAGATGAAGACTTAGATGCTCTGGTCAGCTGTCAGTCCTTTCCTTCATAAATGTTCGTGGTTTGGCATTCTCCTAATGTTATCAAATTATTTGTTTGCTTTGCTAAATGTGAATGCCAGGAGCAGATTCAGCTGTTTGGTATCTGTCTTGCCCTGTTTCATCTAGTAGAATAAGGAAGTGTGGTGTAGCTTTTTTGGCAGAAAATAGGAAATCTTGCTGTTCAGGTTTTAGCAGAACTACCTCTGTTATACAGTCATCACATTACAGGTTTGCTTTCAGTGACCTTGGTCTGTTGCCAAAAATACATAGCAACTCTTACTTTGACTAGAAAATCTCTCAGTCCATATAGTAAAGCTTCTATAAAGTGGAAGAAATGCTATTATTCTCAGACTAATGGAATACATTTCTAAGAAGTATTTCTAGTACAGCCGTTCTTAACTTGATTTTCAGTGTATCATTCAGATGGCAAGTGTCTGGTAGGTTTCTAGTAACTCTTTCAGAAAGCAGGTGAGGAATCTAGATCATCTCAGTGCATTAGACTCAAATGTTTATATATTATTGTGTTTTAAAAGTTTATTGAAAGAATAAAAAATAGAGCTTAATTTACCTTAGTGATCAACATGTAATTCAGTCAAAACTAATGCTCATCTTTAACTTTATGCTATCATCCTTAAACATTTCAACAGGTACTTGGTGTGCTGCCTGTCACTGTAATACCTGAAAGAACTGTTTTGGAGCAAAAATGAAATTGCTGTTATTTTATTGTTCAGGGCACAAATTAAATATTTACCGCTACTTTACCACTCATAGCACTAATACTGCTACTTGTTTTTTCTTTCTCTTGTTTTTGCTAGAACATTGTGTTGATAATTTACTTCCCTCTCCTAATGTACTTTCCATAACTTGTTGCAGTGTGTGGGATTATCTACGTGCCAATTGCATGTAGATGTTGCATATTCAATTGCTTATATACTTGTTACACACAGGACAGTCTGTGAAAATGAAATATAGAGCATCAGCCCTCAAACATAATCTGAAAATTTCATGTAGTATTCAGAAGTCCATCTTTGTTGTGCATCACCAGCAAACCTAAATATTCTTTACACTATCAGCAGCTGAAACTCTCCTAATAGTCAGTGGTTTTTTTTTCATTCACTGTGATTAGTTGTTTTGCTGCCTTACATGGCAGTTCTGCTAAATTTTTATTGCTTTGTATGCTCATGGCTCATGTATTGTTTTATTTTTCTTCTGTTTCCTTACTGAATAGATTTATTACCTTTGCATGAAATAATTCTGTTGAGATAACTACTTACTTCTGCAGAGGCTTTTTCAGTTTTAAACTATTCTGCAGGTTTTGGTTTCTGTTACTCATACACAAAATGTTGCAAGCGGTCTGTGTGGCTTCTGAAAAAAAGGTGAAAGAACAAGAATTAAAAGAAACTCAATAGGGAAAATACCACCTTATTTTATGAGGTGTCACTTTTAGATCTTTGTCTTTAAAGGAAACTTCCTCGAATGGCAATTATCTTCCAAAAAATTCTAGCATTGCATGTGATTCTTGTTATGCAATTTCTGAGCAAACGCATACCAGGACACCAGAATGCTGTTCTGAGGAGCTCAGCTCCCTTATATTCTTCTAAATAAATACATAGATTTTCAAAAATAATTAAGCACTGCACATCTGCAGTTTATTCTCAGTGTAGTAAGATTTGATTATGAGCATGCATCAAGTCTGTGCTCTGAGGCTGCTAAGACAGGTCAACAGAAGAAAGCAAACAGCCATTTTGCAGAATGAAACAAAAAAATCTCTCCAAATGCTAAGTAAAAATCTTATAGCAGTAGACTGGTACTATCAGACTACTTATTAGCTGATGCTTACATTAGAAGTGCAACTATTTAATAAGGAAGATGTTTCTACAAAATACAGAACCAACCTGCTTTTATAACTTATTGTGGCTTTAAGGCTGTCACAGATTTCTGTATGGTTTATCTACAAATAGTTAAACTACTAATAAACCCATTGTCTTCTGAAGTACCTGGTAACCTTAATATTAGCATCAGGAATTGCCTTAGCATGGTGAAAAACACGTGAGATGTGAACATATTCCCTAGCAACAATGCAGATATTGAGTTACATGAGCAATTGGATACCAGTCTTGTCACAGATATTACATTTCTCTGTATCACTGAACATCAGCTAATTAAAAAGTGCATTTAGCCAGAGGAATTATTTTTATGAATTCACAAATATGCTTTAAGCAAATACAAAGAAAAAGTAATAAAGCTTAATTTACTTATGAACACTCTACTCCATCTGCTATAAACCTATATATCAGCATTAAGATTATCCAGTATTATTGTAGTATGCCTTTTCTTCAAAATATGTTCAGCTCATTAAAACAGAGAACTAAATTCTCCTCTTCCCTAGAACATGACTTTGAGAAGCAAATTCAAATGGTGGTGAAATAGTTATTTTCTTAAATTTCCAAACAGCAATATGTAATGTAACAGCACTCAGATATGCTTCATTCATTCATGGATGGAATTAAAGGGGCTTCTTATCTTTATGTTGCTGCATAAAGTAACTGCCACGTCTATTCCCGAGGACAAGTGATTCCCCTGGATAATGATGGTTGATTTCTTATCTTCTCCAAAACGGAGAGTAGGAACAGAACAGAATGATGACCTTTCTCTCCTACATCTGCTGATGTGTCTACAGTTGAGTAAAATTCTACTTGAGAGCATACTTAAAATGTGTATATGTGAACCTTAAGAGGTGGATGCAGAATGTCTGCTGACTGCAGATCATGCAGATGGAACTGTGTAAATCATTCCATTTTATTTGATTCTGTTTCAGTTCTTAGTATTCCAATTTTCAGAAAAGCAGCTGGATCAAACTAATTAAAAATATGAAAAAAAACCCCCACTGTTCGAATAAGTTTGTATTCTGTTCTTTGTAAAGTAGCAACTCACTAGTGAAACTAAGTGAGAAACTATATACTCAAGGGTTACTTTGGGGTTTTTTCACTCCCATCTCCCCTCAACCAGCAATAATCTGTTATGTGGGATGAATTCTTCAGTCCCAGCAAGGCCTGAGAGGTGTTTGGAATCTTCACCAGAAATCACTAAGTGGAGGTTTTAAATCCACTCCGTGAGCATATTGCCTTGAACAGGTGTTTGCTGTCTACTGCCAGAAAGACAAGTTATTCATCCCATCATACATCCATATGCAGTGTAGTGTAGCACCCTGGCACCTGTCAGGAGAAAGTCCCAGCCTCTCTCCAACCAGGCAGTTGCTCCTGATGATAAGCTGTCTGCTCCTGAAGATGCCAGGCAAATGATACAATTGCTCCCTTGGCCGTTCTGCTTTCTTTCTAAGCGCTTTTAGGAGTTCTCTCTTCAGCTGTTCTTGACTTTCTTAGCCTCTTAAAATAGCATATTTGATGTATGCTGTCATCCATGACAACATACATCAGTTTAATTTTTCATTGATGGTTTAGGTTAATATGGTAAAAAATTAAAAGCTAGTACTGTACTCATTTATGTTCATGCTGTGCTGCCTATGTACCTCTTCAACTTCTGCTTAACTTTTGTCAGTTATGACAAAAGTAAAACCATTGCTGCACACTGCTGGCTCTGACATGAGCTCATCTACCATGTAGTTTTATCAAAAATTCTCCCACTACAGTTGCTGACTTGCAAATATCTGACCTGTGAAGACAAAACCCCTTTCACATAGCTCTGCCGGTAGAGCTTGCCTCTCACAGTGCTGCATTAGTAGCCTGCCTTGTACCTAAGTTATGGGCTGAACTAAATTTTATGTCGTGTATTCGGAGACGTTTGACTAGGAAAGCAGAACCAAATAATTCACTGCAAAGAATTTAGCTTTTTATTTAGTGGGAAGAGAGGAGATTTTTTTTATATGAATTACTTGTTTTGCCTAGAGTGCGTGGCTGATGTGAGATCATTTGCGACGCTAACATTTGTATTGCTGAATAGATCAAGTTTGATTGGATATATGGAACTAACTCATTACATAGGCCTTTGTTAAAGTGTTTTTATCTCTAAATTACCTTGTGAATCCAGGACTAATCTTCATGACAGTTTCCAATTTCAACTTGGATCATACAGCTGTGTAAGAATTCTTACAGGGTGTAAAGTCAGTGCATTGTTGCAGATACTAATTTCAAAAATGTGTTCAAATGCAGTCCTTTGAACTGTCCATGCACCATCACTCAGTGCAGATTCTATCCACTAAACATTGTGATTAGTAGCAAAACCGTAGACTGTAATGTTCTTGAGACTATTCTGTTGTGAAAAATAATCCCTAGGTCTCTTCAAGTGTATACTGCTTTTCTACATTAAATTTTTTAAAAGAACAAACTACAAACAAAAAACAAATCAAACAAAAAAGTCCTGAAAACCTTGTTGACTTTGAACCATTTCTTATTCCTTGAGCTGTCATCTGGCAGGTTTTGCATTATTTAGCCTTTTTTAATTCAATTTGAAATATTTCTTTAAGAAACAATTTGATTTATGTAGAAATATTTCTCCTTTCAAATTTCTAACTATTTGAGTCAAAAAGTTGCAATATTTCATATAAGAAGAATCAAGACAGCACAGAACTGTTTCCCTTCTAGACGTGAGATCATGGTGAATTTTCAGTCTTTGGTTATTTTATAGAAGAGAGCAAGATGGTGAGGAGTAGTATAAAACACCAGGGACTGGAAACGCATCTTTTGGATGTGGGGGAATGATAGGTTGACAACAGGTAGAGAGCGCTGTGAGATGGGGAGAAATTGACAACTTCCACAAGCAAAGCTGCAGGTCAAATGCATTGAAAGGAAAGGATTTCACCTTTGTCTTTCATTTTCTTTTTGATGGTGTTGAACACTGCAGAACGTTTGTTCAGTGGAGGATGTAGTCAGAAGAGTTTGTTGTCTCTTCATTGGGAGAACAAGGGAAAAAAGGAATGCTTTGAGGAATGTTTTTTCTTTGCCCAGAGGCTCTACTTTTGAAGTAACAGAACCACATATAAAATCAAAATGATTACAAACCATACCAATGTAAACAATTTTTTTTTCTCATTGCTTCCTGAGATTATCCTTTTACGCTGTTTTTCATTCATTTTCAGGGTTATACATTAGACTTATGATTCGGATGTTATTTTCTTTTTTCATGCTTTTCCTATTTTTCTTTATTTCTTTTAATTCATTTTTCTATTCTCCAAAGGTGCTTAAATCTATGTAAAAATCTGAATTCAAATAAACAATGGCACAGCACCAAAACCAGAATTGTAGTGAAATGCACTGGGATGGTTTGCTGGTAGAAATGTCATGGCAGGCTTTTGTAGGTTCTTATAATTTATCCTTGCACTGGTCCAGCATAGCTCTTTTTAAGGTGTTCTTGAGTGTGGAGGAATGATAACTGCATTGTTCAAAAAAAATGAAGTGAGCATTGGCTGTGGCTGTAAGTTTTTGGAGGCTATTATTAATAAATGTTGCTACATTTTAGGAGCTAAGTTTAGAAAAACATTAATCCATACTTGTTACCAGCTTAGTAGCACTCCTGGAACTTACTGTGAGCAAAAAATTTTATTAATGAACGAATGACATGCTGATAAATTACCAGAAAAAAAGCTTTTAATGTGGGAAAAATCTACCCATTTGCAGTAGATTATTAAAATAGTGTAATGATTTGTACCAGTCCCTAAAAGAGTCCCAGACACTTGGAATAGCTTAGTTCAGTACAAAGTTCCGTGTTGGTTCAGAACTTTGTAAGTTTGTTTTGAATAACTTGAAGAGTAGAGGTTTCACAACTTGTCTGGACCCCTGTATCAGGCCACTTTCTTTATGAAAAGATTTATTTCTTATATTTAGTGAGAATTTCCCACACTGTGGCATGTGCTTGTTGCCTCTTGTCCTGGCTTCTTTACATCTTCCCACTATGTAGTTGCAGATGGAAATAAGGTCTTTCCTTTACCTTTGTTCTCCAGGATGAACAAAGACAGCTCTTCTCTTCTCCTTGTATGCCAGGTGCTTCATCCAACTCACCATCTTTGTGGCCCTTTGCAGTACCTCTTTCCAATATGCCTATGTCTTCTTGTACTGAGTGACACAGACCAAGACACAGAACTTGAAGTGTGGTCTCACAAGTGCTGCATAGAGGAGAAGGATTGCTTCTCTCAGGCTTTTGGCTACATTCTTGCTAATTCAGCCCAGGATGCAGTTGGCACTTCTTTGTTTCAAAGACACACTGCTGGCTTTAGTTCGAGTTGTCGGCCAGCACCCTCAGATATTTACTGCAAGGTTGCTTTGTCTCTATCTGACCCCACATCTGTACCCCTTGTATGGGATTCTTCCACACAAGAGACAGGACTTTCACATTTTTCTTTGCTGAACTTCATGAGGTCAACATAAGCCCACCTTCCAGCTTGCTGAGGTACTTTTGAATATTGGCCCTGCATGCATATTGACCATTTTCCCCAAACTGGTATTGTCTGCAAAGTTGCCGAGTACATTCTGCCCCATCATCCAGCTTATTTTGCACCTTCAAGTGTCCAAGTATACAGAAAACCTGAAAAGTAATACTTAAAAAGGATTATTAAAAAGATGATAAAAAATACATGTATTGACATTTTAATCAATATCTATGAATATTTTAACATGAATATTATCAGAGTTACACAAGTATAATGCCGTGAGAAGCCAAGAAATAAGTTTTGTGTATAAGGATTAATCTCACCCTGGAGGGAAGATTTTAAAGGATCACATAGTTATTCTGTGGTAATGTTTCAAAACATTTTCTTCTTCCAGTAAGTGTGTTTTGTTAGGGTAGGTTGTTCTTTCCAGGAGATGTGTACTTTTCTGCACCAGTGTAAATTACATATCCTCTGAAAAGCCAGTTTTCTTTTTAAAGACCTTCAAAATCTGGTGACAGCTGACTTGTATATAGACCAGAGATCAGATCTGGAATCTGAGAACTTCCGAGATCACCATGCGATCACTCCTGTGATCACATTTTCAGGTCTTAGCTTAGCCAGTGGTTATTCATCTCAGAGTCATTCTCCACAAGTACCCAAAATAGAACAGGGACTTTTTTGAAAAAGATTGTTTTACTGAATCAGCATCTAATAAATGTATATTATATTTACAGTTAGGACAGAGATATTTTCCTTTACTCTCTATTGCTCGCTTTCACTTCCTAGCTTATAAACAGCCCTCGTATAACTCTGAAATTTTTAGTCTCTTAGTTCAGACCATCTTTTAACTTTAGGACTTGGAATGACATACAAAAACAATTTACAATTTATCATTAGTTTCCAGAAATCTTTTATTTTGAATGAAATTCCACAATTTTATTCAAGTTTATGTTTATTCAACTCCAAAATTCCTACTATTCATTTACCCAAAAAATTGCAAATGAAAATCAGGATGTAATCAGTTAATTGACCTTGACTTCATATACATTTTCATCTAGTAACAGAGATATTTAAATGTGGAGGTAGTTGCTTCTGTTCTTCACACATTGGCCTTTAGTTCTCTTCAGTAATAGCTTTGGTCATTTAATAACGTATTTTACAGCAAGGTCAGGTTAACAGGAGCTTTTATAGGACAATATTTTACAGGGAATTGGTGAACCAAAACTGTAATTACACATGTGAAATAATCCCTGGCATAATTAGTGATGATTAACTGGCTGTTATCATTGAGACAGGTTACAAAGATTTGATATAAGAGGAGGTAGAAATTAACTTGCCAAACTTATGGCATAAAGCTCTCCATTTACTTTATCTTATAAAGTCTTATAATTGTCTTATATCTAGGCAATAGGGCATGTACAGCACTAATTGTTATTTTTATCAATGGTATTGTAATCTAAAACATTGCTTCAAAAAGTAGAGACTTTGTTGTCAGTGTTCAAGATCAAATTATGAATGTTAACAGTGCTTAAAAACTATGATCTGATTATGCATTTTATGCACAATTGTAATTCTTTTCAAACCAGTTTGATGCTGTGCAACAGAACACAGTTGCATAAGGTTTCTGAGTATCACCTAGCAACTTCCACATAGCACTGAAAACAGTGCGTGCACATCAACCAAATTCTGTATTGTTGAAATCAATAAAACCCCCTCAAATAGTGCTGACTACAAAAAGGAACAGGAAAAAGCCAGACAGAACAGGAAATCTTTGTGAAAATAACAACTGTATCATGGCTGAAATATGCATCTTCTCTTTTCTGACTAAGCCCAAAATATGCGTTCTAAAGCTCTGCCTGTCTTTGAGTCCTCTCACCTCTCAGAATGTTTTATTGGAAATATGCAAGAGATTTGGGAGGAGGAGTTAAAAGTGCTTTTGAAAATATAATTGAAAATTTAATGATGTTTTAAGAAAAAAAAAAAATAAATAGTTTGAGTTGAAGTTAAAATTGTGTTTTAGGAAAGAAAATGTCGTGTGTGCAAAATATTTGGATAAATAACGGGGGGAGGAAAGGAGATCAAAGGGAACCATGTTCATTTTCTAGCTTTCTAAATAAGAACAAAAGGCTAGATTCACAATGGAGATTTAAATTTCCAAAGTACTTTCTGGCACATGACACACTTCTAAGAAATAACAGATGCAGGCCGAAACTCTTCCAACATATTTCAGAACAAAAGTTCAAAATAATTCCTTTTTTATCCCAAGTATATTTTGAAAGTGTCAGTCTATAAAGTGTTCTGAGGTCTCTCTTTCCCTCTGAAAATGTTTAATTTCATAAAGAATATTTATGTACCAAGAGCTGTATCAAGAGAAATGTGGCCAGCAGGCTGCAGGAGGTGATTCTACCCCTCTAATCTACTCTCATGAGACCCCACCTGGAATAATGTGTCCAGCTTTGGAGTTCTCTACACAGGATGGATGTGGACCTGTTAGAATGGGTCCAGTGGAGGGCCATGAAGATGATCAGAGGGCTGGAGTACCTCTCCTATGAAGATAGGCTGAGAGAGCTGGGGTTGTTCAGCCTGGAGAAGAGAAGGCTCCAGGGAGACCTTATAGCAGCCTCCCAGTACCTGAAGGGGAACCTATAGAATACATCTTTGTCAGGGATTGTGCAATAAACCAAGGGATAATGGTTATCAATTTTAACCATTGGGTTAGAGGGGAGATTTAGACTAGATACTGGAAAGAAATTCTTTACTGTGAAGGTGGTGAGACACTAGAACAAGCTGACCAAAGGAGTTGTGGATGCTTCATCCCTGAGAGTGTTCAAGGCCGGGCTGGATAGAGCTTTGAGCAACCTGGTCTAGTGGGAGGTGTCCCTGCCCACATATAGGGGGTTGGAACTTGATGATCTTTTTCAACTCTAACCATTCTATTTAAATTTTCATTGGAAAAGGGACTAGATCCCAGATGTTGCATATTTCAGAAGACTGATCTAATTAGGTGTTGTATTCAACTATCCTTCTCTCTCCAATGGCTCTTCAAAATTCTTAACCAGAGTGACTTTCATGGAAAAGTTTTTTCTAGGTTTATAGGCCTCAGAGAGTGCAACGTATTCCCCTTCCAGTTGGCTTCAGCTCATCTCCAATCTACCCTCACAGGCGCTATTTACAGAAATAGTACTGTAAGGTACCTGCTGATTATTTTGGTAAAATCGCTATATAAACTGTCTGCCATTTCTGTCTCTACTTATTTTCAAACATGTTATGTACTTCTGGAATGATAAATACTAAAGAAATGAATTAGGCCTATTTATAATTGCTTATGCAATTCCTTTAAAATGCAAATTTACCTAGCACAAAATTAAAAAGAATAAATTTAATAAATGCTACATGTTTAATTTGAATAAAAGTCAAAATAGTCTGTAGCACTCATTCCAGACAATATATATTATTTTTACAGTGCAGAATAATTCCTGTTTTGTACAGCTAGTGCTGATTAAAAAAAAAATCACCTCTTTCAGGTTAATAAAAGTAGCTAATTTAAGAAAAGTCAGTGTATTAAAATTTACTGTACATGACAACTGTTCTCATTTCAGAATGCACCCTACCACCTTTATTTGATTAGATTTTTTAATTATAAGTTCTGAAAAGGTTAATGAATACCTTAAAGCAGCTCAGGTTCTATAATTGGGTGTAAAAAGCTGATATGGTGATGGGCTTCTTTGTTGATGTAATTGTAATGAGGGATCTTTGATGTGTTATAAAAACAACACAGTAAGGAAAGCATAAAGTGTAAAGAAAAATAAGGTCTCCTAAGTTTCTAGTTTACAGATACGCTACA
Source organism: Nycticryphes semicollaris (assembly GCA_013400055.1). Taxonomy (NCBI): domain Eukaryota; kingdom Metazoa; phylum Chordata; class Aves; order Charadriiformes; family Rostratulidae; genus Nycticryphes; species Nycticryphes semicollaris. The sequence goes on along the minus strand of VXBJ01007648.1, from coordinate 1,235,142 downwards.
GAAATTATTTCATTTCCTAGGTGATGTACATAGCTAACATAGCTCTCTTCAGTTATATATTCCATATCTGTAAGCTTGTGCCTCAAAGACAATTACTTTTCACTCCCATAAGCAGAGACAGAAAAATTCCATTACAAGAACAAAACTGTGTGAAAAGGTGTCTCCTGAATTTCTCTTTTCTGAAACCCAGTTTTGCATTGAGTTTCTACTATGGGATTTCAGATTGCCTTAAAAGTGAACATTTTGCATTTGGCTTTGGTTTTGTTAGGGTGAAAACGAGAGTTTAGTCATTGCTCGTGCTAAGAATCCATTTTCTTTGTCATTCAGGGAACCCCTCTCTGAATCTAGTTTCAGTTTGCAGTACTATTCCTTGAATACGTATGGTGAATTACACAGAGGAGTACAGTTTGAATAGCACTAATACTTCCATATGTCTGCTGAGCTTTTTGAAAGCAAGTCTCACTGACTGAGGTGTCCTGGGATTGTATTTGGTCATCTCATTCAGTCATTCAGCTCCAAATGTTTTATTCTTTCATATTTTCTGTTTCAGGATCTTTCAACTCTAGCATATGTTCTTGTTAATAGTTTCCTATTCTCTACCCTTGCCTTTCTTGCACCACTGAACTTCATTTTGTCTGTTTTATATGGGTCCTCAAGGATATATAGTTTTTCTGTATGATATGCAAAGTTGCTTCTGCATTGATGAAATCTTCCAACTTCGTTTCATCAGCCAATTTTTTGAGAAAATTCTTTATTTTTGTTTAAAAGAGCTCTCTTTAACAGGGAGGATGTTTTACAAGATGGGTCCAAAACTGATCTTTGAGGAATAAAAATCTTCTTAACCTTTTTTAAGTTCAATTTTTTCTTTTGTCACTCTTTTTCCTTTCTAGTTGTAATCATTTCTTGATCTACCTTATACTATTTTTCTAATATTTTCCCTTGGGGCATCCCATTAAATACTTTACTGAAATATAGATCAATGGAAGTTACTGTGTTATCTCATATGGATATAGTGTGGATTAGTAATAGAAATGGCTTGTGTGCAATAAACAGTGAAGGTAATTACAGTGGGAGAGGAACGGGAAGCACATGCAAGGTGAATGGACTGAAGCAAATTATCATATTGAACGAATGAATTTAGATATGAAACAGGGTTTTAATATTTTATTTAAAAATTCAGTTCCTAGTTTTCATATCTGTATGCCGAAGTGACTATATGCTATCATGTAATGACTAATAGAAACTTGGGAAGGGAGGCAGGAAGACTATATAACTGAATGTACAAATAGAACATGCAAATGTGAAATTAATTGCCATAATGTAAGTGGGTAATGTAAGCAAGTTTTCTTTCAACCTACCTATGAGATCTTTCTTTATAGAAATACTTAGAAATATTACAAATATAATATTATAAATATTTAGAAATATAGACCTGCCTTCAAATAGTATTCAATGTTTTGCATGTATTTTAGGATTTTGGTACATCTTGAATTTTTATCAAAAGTATACTAAACAACTAAAGTTATAGTTACTGCTCTACATTTATCTAAATCACATGGCTATATGAGTGGATGTCTTAATAATGACTGTAATATTTGTATATACAGCTATCTTAACCTAATCACAGAATGGTTGAGGTTGGAAGAGACCTCTAGAGGTCATTTTTTCCAACTCTCCTGCTCAGGCAGGGCCACCTAGAGCTGATTACCCAGGACCATGTCCAGACGAATTTTGAAATAACTCCGAGGGGGGAGATTCTACAACCTCTCTGGGCAGCCTGAAGGTACAAATACATAGTACTAGTGTACACAGTCTGTTACTGTGTACCTATGTGATTTGTGTGCAAATATATAACTTGCATTCACGAAGACTGCAGCTGGACAAAGTGATTTTTTAAGTCTATTTTTGCAAGCCTGCAGAACTGTTTTAAAGTAACATTTTTTTCTTAAGATATGGAGAGCGGTTATTTATCATCATAGTTGCTTATATGTTGTTGTTGTTTATATTTGTCTTTTATCTATATAGTTGCAGAATGAGAAAATTAAAACTTGAACATATATAGGGTCTCTGTTTCTCTCTGTATGTAGGATCTGCCTGTTTTCCCTGTCTGAGTCAAGCTGCAGGGGAGCAATTTGAAGTACCTTTACATTTATGCATGTAGTATAACACTCATTTTTATATAGAGAATTTCTCAATTCATTCCACCTAAAGTCTCCTCCAAGGAAAATTTGTGAATCATTGTTATTTATTTCCAGTAATGTCTATGATATTCAAAGTCTTGTATAAAACGGAGGACATGGGTTTGACTCAAAGAACTTATGTCTTATAGATGAGAACAAAGTATTTTATATCCATAATACTGTGTCTGTCTTAAATCTGAGTGTTAAGTACACCATTTTAAATAGATAACTCAGTCTTTCATCAGTGTGAGGTGGACTGAATAAACACAGCTTCAACAACTGTACATTTTCAACTTATCTTTCATTGTAAAAATGGTTTATATATAGTTTGGTTTTATATGAATATATGCCCATTTCTGTCAGCTGCTTGTCAGCTGATGTAAATTGTGATTGTTCCCTAAGCTTGTGAACCCATGAGCCTTGCATCAGGTTGGCATGTGCTTGAATAATGTGCTAGTAGGTTGGAGTTACCATGTAGGGAAATCGTATAAAAATGAAGTTGAATGAGTCCTAGCCAAATGTTTTGGAATGGATCTCTCAGGCTACAAAATAAATTTACATTCCTAGTCTACCATTTCTTACTATTACCAGCAAAAATGCAACCATTTCATATCAATATAATACATGAAAGGAATATACAATGTGAGAAAAAGCAGCAAGAAACTTCATCTATCACCTTCCAATCCATTTAGATTTTAACGATAACTGCTAGTTTATGATGAAAACACCTAAGAAGCTAAATTCTTGCATTCCAATTCAGTGTTCTTTTTATATTTTTAAAAACAGCATAATCTCAGAGGCAACTCAAAGTCCCTTTCAGATTGGTAAAAGAAGCATTTTTCTCAAAATTACATTTAGCCTTCATTTCTTTTTCTATTTGTCGTTTTATTGTTACTCATAGCGTTATTTAAGAAACTTACCAATAAACCAGCACCTATTTAAAAAATATTTTGGGCTACAAAAAGTGAATTTGGATATGAATAATATATGCTGCACTTCTGAGCTTCACTCATTAAATCATCACCAAAAAAAGGCCTTATTGTGTCATAGTAGGTAGAAGTGACACATCAACTAATTCACTCTACTGATGAGTACTTTCATATGTGTCAACAATAGAGATTATAAACTATCATAATTGAAAATATATAAAATTTATGTAATCAGTTACCAGGAGATTAAAATAAAACAGAATATTCATTCAGCATCTGCCTTTGAGGAAATATTTTTATTTCAGCAGATACTTCATCACTCCACTTGCTGATAGAAATCCAAGGGGTCAGTCGTGCGATTCACCTGTAGGCAGGAGATTCATTGTTTTACATCCTGCCTGTTGTCTTCCTAACTAGAGCAGTCAAGTCATTTATTTTAATGGGGGACCATACATTCTTTCTGTCCCCTTTTCTGTTTACAAGGAGAATTTGAGTATGGCATTCTTTTTTCCTTGATGTGATACCTTACTGCAAAATACAGATGCTATTTTTGCAGTGAGACATATTGAGAGTAATAGCACAGCAGTAGCAAAATGACACTAAGTATAATGGAAAGTTAATAGGAGGATACTCTGGCTACTGCTAGGCAAGCACATGTCAGAGGGATTACAATAACCAGTATTATTTCTATTATCCAAGGCCTGTTATGATCTTCTGAGTGCAACTGTGCTTTAAAAGTAGGGATGGGATTTTGTATTGAAAAATTACTGTAATAGAGGACTATAGAGTTCAGTGTAATTTTGAATGATTGCAGCACTGTTTCTATACTACTTTTAAAAATTGTGGCCCCACAAAGGTTTGTGACATCTCAGCATTGTATTTAGAGCAGGAGAGCATACATCAATCTTTCTCTAAAATGGCATGAACAGAATATGGTGTGCTGTTATTTACAGAGTCCAAAAGAGTTTAAGGGAGATTGAAAGATGACACTAAAATGGTGACTATACAGTATGGACAATGAAGTACTTGCATTCCTCCCATGTTTGTGCATACACTTTCTATAGACAAAAAGTGGGCATTTAACCTTCTAAATCAAGTTACAACTTGCTTTATTCACTGATTCCTCATTTACTTTCACTTGTACATTGTCCCCTATCTGCTTAATAAATAAATAAGGAGACTTTAAGTGCTTCCTTTTCGGGTACTGTAAGTAACCAACTTCAAAGCACTTCATGCTAGATTGGTTCTGTGTGGAATAAAAGGTCCACTGCACAGGAACATTACTTACTTCACCAGGATGGTGAACCAAAAGCCACACAATCTATTTAAAAAAAAAAAAAAAAAAAAAAAAGAAAAAAGCAAAAATATCTTTTAATAAGAAACTAAAGTGCTGGGAGAGAAGCTAAAAAGGCTGACAGGAAGTTCCATTCAAATATGAGAAAAAACTTCTTTCTGTTGAGAGTGACAGGGCACTGGAAGAGGCTGCCCAGGGAGGTTGTGGAGTCCCTTCCCTGGAGATTTTCAAGACCCACCTGGATGCAGTTCCTGAGTAATGTGCTTTAGTCAATCCTGCTTTCTCAGGGGAGTTGGATTGGATGATCTCTAGAGGTCTCTTCCAACCCTGACAAGTTCATGATTCTGTGAATTAACAGCAAGTAATAGGAAGACTTAATATCTGCATTCACCTAATTTTAAGTTTTTTAGCCTTTGCGGTGATAGGGTCACACCATGAAATAGTGTCACTGGGTAGAGGTTATTATGTAAGCAAATACTGTTAAATAGCTCAGTAGTGTAGAATGTTGCTAATGTAAGATACAATCTACATATGGAATAAAGAGCTGGACAGAGCTTTTCTTACTCCTTTGTGTCTTTGAGTTTCTAATGATGATGGGCCTTAAATGTTTTATTCTTTTTCAAACCCGCTGTGTCAATACTGTTCTCTGCAGTGTGTTCCAGTGTCCACAATTCAGAATGAATGTTATAAATATAGAGAAGCTCAGCAAGTTGAATGAATAATGATGAAAGAGAGAAAGAAAAAATGCAATTCCTAGAAAAAATATTCAAGAATCTGAGTTTTGAAGCGTTTACCAAACACAAGATGTTGATCAGATTTTTCCCTAAATGTCATTGTAGAAAGTGCCTAACAGATGTGCCTTCAATCTAGCAGAGAAAGGTTTAAAAATATATATTAAAAATGTCTTATAAATGGAAGGTAAAGAATTTAGGGCAGAGGTGAGATAACATTAAATAGTGATAATCAGTTAGCTATTAGAAAAACTTACCAACATATATACTATGCTTTGAATCAGGTTTATCATTTTTTTCCTATAAGAAATGTTCTTTTGAAATGGAAAATTATTATTAGTCTCAAGAAAAAACTGTAGATGTTTAACACAATTTTTTCCTATCAAGTGAATATTGCTTGTTTCTGCACACCTTTGGAAAGACTTGTGAATTATTTGATAAAATGATTGTTTAATTGTTTGATCTTTACAGATCGCAAAGTTAGGAAGGCAGGCCAGCTATTCTTTGGATATTCCCTTTTTTATTTCTGTAGCCTTTTACCATTTTCCAGTAGATTTTCAGATATTAGAGGTTTCAATACTGGCTTTTTAGAGTAGGGTACTCTAAAAAGATTGATCTGCCAACTTAGTTCTAAATTATTCATTATTTTTCTGAATCTGTACTTAATATTGGCATAAACCTCAACTAGGCAAGCTGTCTGATCATAATAGTTGTTTTCAATTCCAGTTTAATAATACTATTCTGATTTTTAGGTCACAAAAGAGCTCCTGAAGCAACCACACTAGCTGTTGAGATCCTAAAAGTAGTTCTTCCTCACTAATCAAATGTACAATAGTCCTTCCCAGAACAATTTCCTCCATATACCTCTAAAAATTGATTTTGACTTTAGACAAAGTGAATGTTTCCATGTATTGCTGATGTGCTTTTGAGACACCATGGCAAAGATAGCTACTTTTAAAAGTGTACAGTCTTTGCAGGCAGCTTCTGTTTGGTTTTGTTTCATCTTGGTTTGTTTGTTTGTTTGTTTTCCCAGAAAAAAGCCTTATTTACTTTCTTCTTCTGAGCAGATAATCAGAAATTAATTCCTAGCACGACATTGCTACTAGTTTGCTTCCTTGTATCTTTATCCAAAGACATTTGACATACATGATTCTCACTCTTGACCTTTAAGGTAACCATATACATTTTTGAATGATTCATTATTTTCTGCCCTTCCTGAAGAATGTTTATCAATATTTCTAGCTCTAATTTATCTCATAGTTATGCTGTCTCCCTTTTTAGTATGTTTTTGGTTTGCTATTACTTTGTCCCACTGTGTAGGCATTTGCTTAGGCAGCACTGAAGCGGCACTGACTGAATAATGTGAATCAACTACAGAGGGTCACATAAGCTGTCTCTTTTTTTTGTGGTATTGAAATTATTTTGTGTTTAAAAAAAATAATCTACAGCCTTTGGCACTTTTTAAAGTGCCATTCTTCATTTTGAGAGTAAAAGTAATATGTGGGTAAAAGGAGTGCCTTGTATTTGCTAATGCTAACTGCTGCAGTCACCTGTGTATACAACTTCGTCACCAGCTGTGTTAAAGTATCCGAATTGTAACACCATTTGGAAATATTGGCTCTTGTAGAATGCGAGTGATCACTTCATGAATATGTGTTTCAGTTTGTTGGTTTCTTTTGAGTATTCATCTAAAAGTCTAAGGTCTTAGATTAACTTTTTGTACTGATGCTCCCCAAGTCAGCTATGATGGTTAGATATATTGCTATCTCTTAGGCTCTCTTTTAAATAGTAAGTATTATGGGGGAGATTCTCAGCTACAGAATTGGTTCACCCTCTCAGAGTGGGTGTCATTTTCAGAGTGCAGGCATGCTATTTTCTTCTAAGCATTGTCCAATTACAACTCAATTAAAGATGTATAAATTCTTACAAATCTTGTAGCAACCAGCAGCTGTTTGGAAGAGAGAATGTCAGGTCATTCATTCAGCCACATTTAGCAACGTTCTGGGTGGTCACTCAGTCATGATTGAATAGCTTGAGTAGCTGCAGCATGAGCTTCCAATCAGTGGTCTCACAAGACAGGTGGTGGGATCTATCCTCAGAGAACTAATAAAACAGGTGTAGAAAATAAGACCTCAGAACTTGATCCCTGATGTCTCTTCTGTTTATGTACTGTCTGTTCTGTTTACATACTGCTGTGAAAATGTTTATCTGTTGGCTTTTGTTTCCTACAAGACAGTTAATTTGGAAATCAAGAATAGAAGTTAGATGGAAGGCTTGAAAGAGTGATCTCTATCTTGGTTAAAAATGTCAGGTCTTTAAGGCTCTGAGTATTTTGAAACTAAAGAGAAACTAGAATTTTATTTTATTTTTTTAACTGCCTTATGAAAGCTCTGGGGATGAATATTTCTCATCCTGCTCTGCAAAGAATTGTCATAGCTTTATAAAAGTTAATCAAGAGATAAATCAGTCCTCTCAAATAATAGGCTTTAGGTAGAGGGGACAAAATTCTGAAGGTGCCACACAAGTTTAACTGCATTTTCCAAAGTTCAAGCACATTATTTATACTGTAATACTAGCCAGCATTATTAAAATACCAGAAGACATTGACTCTCAAATGGCTATTAAAATGATCTACTACATACTGTCCTCCCAAGTTCAAGGGTGCATTCTGTGGTCATATTTCTTTTACAGGCTCACGAGTCTGTCAGGACTGTGAGGGTTCAGTAAGTACACTCGATAGATGATCTTCTGAATAAATTAAAGGTCTGTATTGTTTAAATACTGTGTTTGGATCAGTGTGTCTAATATGAACTGATCATGTAGAACATGAATATATGAGTCCATACATACTGGGTTTGTGGAAATGTCATTTTTGTTTTGTAGTTGAGATTGGAGGAAGTGGAAGAAATACTGTAATTTTGTTGTATCAGCTTGGTCAGAGGATGAAGCCTTCTAAAAGCCTGAATTATAAAAGAGTATATCATAAAGAAGGTCTTAATTCAATAGAGAAGTTCGTATCACTTTGCAAGTTGGTCACATAGAACACTCAGTTTTTTTCTTCATTGAAAAGAAAAGTCATGCCTCAAGAAATAAAAAGCTTTGCCATACTTAAATGAGGAAAATTGTAGGGACAGGAGAGGTAATAACGTACTCTTGAAAAATATAATTCTGAATATAACTAAAGTGTCAACAAAGTGAAGCCAAATGTAATTTAACCCTCTATGAAAATACAACAATGAGTAATTTTAAAGATTGCCTTTAAGTGGGAAGAGATTAGGTGAAAGCAGGTGTTTTAATGCACGTGCGTGACATTAAATAAGTCATTAACAGAGACCATGTTTTCAAAATAAAGTTGAAATTGGAAAGGGTTCATAAAAACAATACAAGACCAATCTCTCTTACAATAAAAAAGCTATACCTCTCTCTAGTTTTTCCAAGAGGAAAGATGAATTCCGAAAAAACATCTAGAGCTGCATGTATCAGAGAAGATCTTGACATAAATCCTAAACTAGATTGTGGGCATTACTGTTGTGCTACATGACAGCAAGGAATTTGGCAAGATACCCCTGTGATCCTGGGAAGTCAATTATGCCCCATGATAATGAAGAAAACGGATCTTTATTATGACTGTCATGAAGTTGCTGACACTTGAGGACATTAAATAAAAAACAGATAAAAAAATATTAATTGTATGTCTAACAGGTTTTTTAATCTGGTAGACTGAGTTATTGGTTCTGCATTATCATAGAATGGTTTGGGTTGGAAGGGACCTTTAAAAATCCCCTAGTCCAACCTCTGCAATGAGTAGGGACAATTATGCTAGAGGCTGGCCTGGATGATCATAAAGGGGTCCCCTTTGTCCTTAGAATTTATGTATGCATGGAATAAATGCTTAAATGTAGTAAGATGTCAGAAATCCTAAAAAAAAAAAATGTAAAACACATTACAAAATACTGTCTTTCAATCATCTGAGATACTATGAAGGGACCCAGGTTGATATAAAGCAAAGTGCTGTGTCTTTTCCAGAAGAATACACAGGACAGAACAGTAATAGTAGACTAATGGGATTAATCTTGTGTGAAGTTTGAGGCTTCAGTGGAAACAAACCAAAACAAATAAATGCCTTTTAAAGATCAAAATAGAAAACATTTTTCTATCTACATTAGTCCTGAGATATTTTAAATATTTCTATGAGTTCTAAATGTCAGTAACTGGATTGTCTTGTCATTCGCATTATATCATCACCTAAACAGTATCTAAAAAGTGGCTTAATCATAATTATTTTGACTAGTCACCTTGCAATTATCTTTTCTGTATTGACAAATTATGCCATTTTGTCATAAATACTTCAAATAATCACAACACTTGTCAGAAATCTGTAAATCAGACTATTTCATGGGAAAGAAAGCTTTTTTTAAAAAAATCTAAATCTGAATCACGTTGTATGCTGTCCTTGATGTGGCATCACATCACTTGTGTTGACAGGTGATAGCATTACAGATAAAGAAGCCTATTTTACCAAAGGATTATGCCTGTCAGGGCCTGGGAGATTTTGTATCATCCTGAAGCTGATTGCAACATTCTTTGTGCAAGTTTTGGAAGCTGGGAATAAGACTGGATGACAGGGCTATCACAATGGGTTTGCATCTTGCCCTAGTTTAATGGAAACGGACACCCAGTTTTTTTTCATTTTCAGATTCCGTATCTGAGACTGTGAGTTACCACTTGAATCCTGAACAGAACCCCTGTGATAGACACATTACATTTTGTCCCCTTCTGCTTGTTAAACAAGCTTATAGGATGAAGCAAACGTTTGTCACTTCTTGTCAGCTCTGTGATGGCAATGTAATGCTTCTTCTCAAACATGAGATATAGCTGTTTTGTTGCTTTCCATCTGCGTCAAGGTTATTCAAAATTTAGAATCCTCCTCCTATTTTGATAGATGGGACATTTAGAATTTTTTTTTTTTCCTAAGTCTCAAGACTGAAGGAAGTGGCATTTCACTGTTTTTAAATTTCTGTGATCAGACGCACATAACTGCAGACAAGCATTTACAATTTCTGGAAAAGTGGGACTAGTTCCAAGCCAGCCTGCTTCATTTAGTAGGAGAAGACTCATCTATTTTCCGTGGCATCTTTAGCCAAGGCCAGATACAAGGGCTAAGACTGAATTGAGCATGACTGATCATTCACTCTGCTGATAGGTCACCACTCTGAAGAGCTGCTCAGGAGGCTCATTTCTAAATCCCATGGATAAGTCTTGAGGGTAACCTATATCTTTGAGTCACAAGATTGTTAAAAATTAAATATAAGCACTTCAACAAGTTTAACCACCCTGGTGTACAGATGCGGCTTCTCTGAGGCCTCCTAGTACTTGAAGGACCAAGCCAGCATAATGGAAGGATCAGTGAGTAAGATCTGTGGAAACTTAGGTGTGGTTTTTACTGTTCAAGTATTCACAATTTACATTTGACAGTTTATCCCTAGTGTAAAAAATAACACATAGTACTTAGAAACAGCTCTGTATGTGATCTGTTCAGAGTTACCATGCTGCAAGTAAACTTAAGACATTATTCAAATGGAGAGTAGAAATAACGTATGGAAAAACATTTCTCTACTGTGCAGTACCTTAAACATGATATGCAATATCTTAACCTTTCAGGCCAAGAGAAAGATCTTCTTTTTGTTCCTCCAAAGCTTATTAAAAAGAATTCACAATGTTCTAATTAGTGTATGTGTTATGTTCAGCAGTTGTTGAAATGGTTTTATTAAAATTAACTTTGTTTCATAAGCATACATTTATTTCTACAATGCTTTACTAGCATTAAGTTATAATAAATTGTTTTGATATCATAAATGGTTGCTAATAATAATTAAGGTTTCAGATGGGAAGTAGTAGCAAGGGCAGTTTCAATGTGAATGCTCCAGGTAATAGCAAAAAAAAGCCGAGAAGGAATGGGAGAGCAAATGTGCAGAACTGTGTTTTGGTTTTGCTAATTACCACTTCCATTAGCTCCCAAAGACTGCAGTACATTCTTAGCTTATGAAAAAGCTGGTGTATGTCTGTAGAGGGGCAAGTTCTTCCCATTGGCGTTTCTACTTGTTCGTGAAGGTTTGGGTTTAATTAGAGGTTCTAAAACAAACAAAAAAATCCTCTCACCGATCAAACAGGAAATCTCAAGTTGTTCCAACCTCTGAATATGACAAAAAAGACTTGTCATTATTAATATTAATTATTAGGTTCATTCTTCTTAAAATATTTTTCTCTTTCAAAAACAATAAAAAATTTTCCAGATGGTACCAAAGGTATCAATAAGATAGATTAACTGCTTTGTGGAAGGATTATTTCTGAGATATGAGAGGAAAAAAGGTTGTTTTTTAGGGGAAAAGACATGTGAAAGACCTTTAAAAAACAGTTTGTTAATATCTGAGGATAAAAGCTCAGGCTATGCAGCTCTGTAATTCCAATATTGTGCACTGTATTTGAGAGCTTGTTGAGAAAGATCTATGATGTGCAAAAGACCTGCTATTTCATTTAAACTACTGTAGATATGTTTTATTCCCTGATTCTTTTCTTGCAAATAACTATTGAGTATGTGATAATTGAAGATGACAAATTATAACAATAACAGGATTATCACAGAATACCTGTAGGTCTCTACAGGAATAGCATCTGGTGACCAGTTGCTTGGCATATTATTAAATATTTTTGTTTTCTTCTGTTCTACTTCAGTTTTGTACAGCATTTGTTCAGCTACTAAAATGGCTGCAATAGCTTCAAAAGCTATATTTTAAAGGTTCGTGAACTATGTATGTATAAGTGGCAATAGATCTCAAGTAGCTGAAGAAAAACAGCTGAAGTGTTAGGGAAATTAAATATTTTGTATTCAGAATGCAGTGACTTAAATATTCAGTATTCAAACTAAAGTTTGTTATATACAAACATTCTTTGAGGTTAATGATGTATAATGTAAGGTTTGTTTGTCATATGAAGGAGTATGCTACCAGGCTCCTGTAGTGGAAGTATATATAATTTGTAGACTAACAGTGTGTGCTGTATGAAGACATCATTTTCAAACTATGTCTTTTTAACCATCTTACACATTCAGAAGAAAGCATATTTGTTCTACATTATTTTAATGTTTTAAAGACTTGGATTTAAATGTACGTGGATGTTTTTTTTTATTTCTTGACTATAGAAAGATCATAAACTAGTGTGCTGCAATTGTGCAAGTTGTTTGGTTCAAATTGCAATTTCAATTTCCTTCCGTGATTCACTGGCATTCTGTTTTGCCCAAAAGTATTGCAGTTAGAATGAATTTCAGCAAAAGCGAGTGTGTTTGACTTGAATGAGAGAGGATGGTGAGAGAGGCCTGGTAAACTTGTACACGTCTACTGCCGAAACAGATCATAGTTAGTATTGCTCTAGAGCTACCATAGTAAAGTCTTGACGTCTCCTATCCCAACACTTCTTGAGGCCCAAAAGAGCAGCCTTTCACTTTTGTGGATGTAGGACTTCCACACCCCCTTGCTATCAACTCCCTGTTGCTCCTGCTACTGTAAAACGCCCAGTTTGCCAATCTTCCACCTCATGTTCTGCCCAGCCTTTTCCTCTTGTATGACAGCCCGTCCTTTCTTCTTAAACTTAACACTCCTTCAGAATGTTAAAATAACACATTTTGGACATCCCCATTCCTCTTTCTAACTCCCATTCTAGTTCCCCGGCTCTTCTCATCAATTCAGTCAATTGTTCTCTGTGTCCCTGTCAGTTCTTCACACAACTCCTGCTCTGGTCCTCCTCCAGTTCAATGGAATACTGCCACTTCCATCATGTCTCACTCTTTCTCCCCCATTTCACGCTGTCATCTCCTGTTACCACATTAGTAATGACTGCCATGACCAAAAGAGACTTCCTTTCTCAGACAGCGAACCATGTATTAAAATACATGATTAGGAGCTGCTCATTAGCTTGGGAGAGCACTGAACACTATTCATTAAACTGCAAGCAACTCTTCTTTTTACAGTGACGGTACATATGGACAGGTTGGAAGTACTGTGAATAGCATTTCTGCCTTTGACCTCAATTCCCAAAGAAGGTATAGCTTTGAACTGCCTGAAAGTAGATGGAAAAGATAGTAATTTCCCAGAAGTGCAAGTCGTAGATTTATAGGGAATAAAAATCCCAAATCCTCACAGCTACAGGTAAATTTGCTACTATAAATGTCTGCTTCAAATCTGTAAGTTATTCAAGTTTCTATGAATCTGTATTTAATGCTTTTTTCTCTGGGAGGAGGAAGGAAGTGAAAGAAAAAAGATTGTAGAAGCAAAGGGCAGCTGCACTTAAGTAGAATAGAAACCTCTAGTACATCACCCTGTGCCTTCTCTGAATAAAACCTGACAATGAGACATCAGTGAAAAGCACTGCTGCAGTAGAATGTCATCTGATCCCAGCCCTGTATAGTCTAAGCATGTGAAGTGAGATCTTTATAGTTGAAGTTCTTGTATAGTTCACGTAATTGACAAAGCATTAGGCTAGTGATTAGGGTGTTAAGGGCAACTAACTTTTCTCTGGGCTCTGAGATTTCCCATTGTGATCCAATTTATAATAAAATTTTCAGGAAGATTCATGCAAATAAAATATCACCGTTCATAGATGATAAACATAAAAGGTGAAGGATTCCAGTGTAATTACTTTAAAAATTGAATCAGACCCTTTTGTTACTTTTTGTAATATTCATGGTTCTAATGCTACCTTATTTATGCAGTGTTACAGAGGTCCCTTATGTATGAGTTGCTTTGTGTTGACATACTCTTTGCTATGCTTCAGACAAAAATGCTCAGCATTTTGCTTGTGGATGCAGAGGCTGAGTAGAACTCTAGCACTGCCTTCACAGTCCAGTTTGTTCTTTCTTCTGAATCTGTATTTATTTCTCCACTTATACACAATTGGTTTCTAAAGGAATCTCTAAATGAGGAAAGGGATAATCAGCTGTGAAAAGTGAATATCAAGCAACCATGCAAAGTGCCATATATAAACTAGAAAAGCCCCAGGGCATCAAGATATTACTTGTCGACTTTATACTGGTTTTACATGCCTGTTTATTCTTCCAATCAAAACAAAAAACAAACCCACATTTGTTACCTTAGCAACATGGTTATGTTATCTCCAGACATCTGAACAAAATTCTCAAGATACATACACTGTTATTCAGGTGAATCTCTATTACTGTAGGAACTTAATTTATAGTATCAGCGTATTTATGGTGATTATTTTATGTACATATTTAAGCTACATTCATCTCCATCATCTCAGCTTTGTGGTTGTCTTTTCAAGATTTCACTCTTATCAATTATGTTCATAAATTCATTGAGGGAATTTTATTAAGTTACAGGTGGCAAGTTTTAATTAAAAATGTATTTTTAAAACATCTGTATTTGATACAAGGAAACTAGTAAGCTTTTGTTTAAGAAAAAGATATGCTATCTTCTCTATCAAATAGCGGATAATAGACTGAGGACATAATTTGAAGTCCGTTGCCAAAGCAAAATAGTTTTGGTTGAAATGTAAAGTACCTCATTGAATTCAAAAAAAGGATAAAACAGACACCAAAAAGTAGACATAAATTGGCATTTTTCAGTATGGCAAAAGGTTAATGCTGTTGCCAAGGGACCTAAAGTATATACTAAAAACAGCATTGCATAATAGGTTTACTACTCTTCTGAAATATCATAGTTTGCAGAAAACAGCTTTCCTTGCAGTGCTGCTTGGGCCTGATAGTTCTCACTGAAATCTTATACAAACTTGGTGAATTATCCCTGTGCAGACAATGAATTCCGACTTGGATGAATTATATATTTCGTGGCAGAAAAACTGTTTGGCTGGTCATATCTGTTACTGGGCTTTGACTGATGTCTTGGAAGAAAATCTTAGGCATCATTAGCGAGGAATGGGTCCATGTGTTATGGTGCTTTTTTAAGTAAACCTAGTATATACATGTAATATATACCAGAAAACCCAGTAATCAGAAGAACTAAAAAATTGTTATACAGTAATGCTTTTCTTGCGTTGTTATAAACTCTCCTGGTAACAGTTCCTTTAAGAAAAAAAACCAAAGAATACATAGAAAGAAAATCATTAAAGGTAGAGGAAACTTTCAAAAGGAGGGAGAGAGGTTGGAAATGTTATTTTAAGGTTAGATAATTTCTTTGGAATGCAGTAGGCATGTAGAAATTCTTGAATAGCAGAGTGGCATGTAAAAAGTATTTCTGTTTTTGTCTAAATTTAAAGTGAAAATTAAATGAAATAAAAAAATTGAAAACTAAACATTTAAGAAAAGAAGGTAAACACTAAACTCCAAAAACTGAATTCAATGAGAAATCTGAAGACTCAAGGTCCCAGGGACAACTGGCACTGTATGTGAACAATGAGAAAGCAATTACAGTGGGTAAACATTTCTTTCAAGGAGACAAAAGTCTGTAAATTTTACGTGTAACCCAAATCACCAAGTGCCTGAGGTGACAGAGAATTTCCTCTCTGCAGGTTACTCTGTCCAGGCAGATTTTCTTTCAAGTTAAACTGAAGCTTCAGTTACTGGACAACGTGATACATAGATCTGAGGGACTACCACTCTGATAAGAGTAACAATCATTATTTTAATATGTAAATAGCAATAGGTAATATGAGCGTGACAATGGAACAGCGATCTTCAGGGCTGATTTTGCTAGCAGTCTTTAATTAAAACTGTTGTTAACCTGATTTTAGAAGTCAATGTATGAACCAAAGAGAAGATTCATGTTGCTGACAACTCTTTTCCATTGAAGAATGAAAGTGTAAAGACATCCAAAAAATTACACTGCAGTAAGCTAAGCTCTTAAGTCATGAAGTCTCCTCTGTTTAATAATGGCCAAGATAATGAGGTGTAGGTAGCTCCCCCTTTCCATCCCGAGGAACAAAGCTCACATTTGCTACAGGAAGGAGCTTAAACATAGGCAGTTCCAGTGTATCACCCAGTGCATCCTAAATTTCTAGCCTGTTAATCCTCCTCAAAAAAATCTGTGTATCTCATGTCAAGATGCATGTGTCAAAAACAGTATCTATTGCTCACATTAACCACAACATTGAGTTTTATGAAGTAAAATGTCAAGTGTATGGCAAACTTAAAACATATGCTGCACCCATCTGGGAACCATGCATTTTTCTCTACTCTCTAGAACCAAGTGCAGTTTATATGTTACCTAAGTGCGATTAAGTATGTGTTTAACTAAGGAGTCTGCAGGATTCCAGGCAGCTTGTGACAGTTGCCAACACAGATGACAAACAATCCCATCTCCCACCGCACTAGACCAAAGCTCTGAAGAACAAATTGGAGTTATTTGTCAAAACATTCACATAACAATGGTTATTTGCCTAAATAAAGCCAGATTTTTAAACTGAAAAAAAATGTACAAAAAAATGCATATAAAATTTTTCCTGTCTGTGTCTTTGCAGTTTTGGGATATAGGCTGTACTGGAAAGGAAATAGTATGTATTTCTCCTAAATATTATCTTTTAGCTTTTCAACAGCAAGAGTTAAATGTGGTGTGTCACTGGAGCCCCTTTATAGCTCCTTTATTTATTTCATATAAATGTGGGATAAATGAAGTGAGTAAACAATCATTGTTTTTCTTTTACTTGACATTTCCTATAGCTCTGGAATGTTATAGTGAACATAGGCTTTTATGCAGTGGTAATGACATAAAACTTGTGTTTGATTGCCTGTGCCCTTCACAAATCACAAAAACTTATTTCATAGCACTCCATGCTATCAAAAAATGCAGCCATGCAGCACGGAAAATAAAACAATTTAATGTGAATTGAGGCAGTATGCCTAAAATATTAACACTAAGAAGCTTGAGTGCTGCTACTTGGACCACCTGAATCTGTTGATTAGAAGGAAAATTTGAAGAGCAGGTAAACTTTGAAGTCTACAAAGATTTCTGAATATTGCTTGATATCAACAATGAACCTAAAGAGCAAAATATGATGATGATGATATTTTCCATCATTTTCTTACTATAATAATACTAGGAAAGTTTTCTTTTCCTCGCAAAATCATCAGTGAGTAGATGATGCTGTCATAGCAGAACAGTGGCCTTTTATAGTTGTGTGGCTTTCAAAAGAGTCTGTTGAATAGACAGTAAATTTGAGAAATAAATACAGTAGGACTATTGCCTTCAACACCTTTCCCTCACAGGAAATTTAAAAATATTTTATCCCCTATAAATATCCATTAGCTCTGAATTTGTCATTTGATCTCTTCTATCGCACAAATAATCTCTTCCATGTGCTTTTGTACTTTCATTTTGACCTTAGAGAAAATAGACTACTAAATTAAGAAAGTGCAAATATTGTACATCTGCCTTCTTTGTTTCCATAAAAATGAAGCTGTGTAACTGTGTAGCATCACATAATGTGTTCCTGACCTGCCATGATTCAGTGATTACAAATTAGGAAACCATTGCTCATTCTGCTCGACATTCTTATTACATTAATGTGATTTAATATTTATTTATATAGGGTGACAGTAGACATTGTTTTGCATTCGGCATTTTATATCACTTGAGAGGGCATGCCTGCAGTTGCAGGTGATCCTGAGTCTAGGCCAACTCTGTCATTTATGCGCAGGACAGTACTGATACCAAAAATGTATAGCCTTCATGATAGAATTTTGGACACCATAATGTTTCCTATTATCTTGAAAAATACTATTATCTATATTTAAGAAGAACTTGGAAGCCACTGTAAGGTAGAGACAACTGGTGTTTTTTTCTTCTTGCCTTGGTTCAGCAGTGGACAGCTGTGATTTGGATCAGTCCAGTTATGCTGTTACTCAGTAGTCAGTTACTGCAGAGATCATGCTGCTTTGGTCAAGCACAGAAATGATGAAGGCATGCTTCACCGTGATTAAGGTCACAGCACGGTAAATTGGGAACAATTTTCTTTCCAATTCAATTTGGTAAAAAGCATTCTTGCTCTCTACTGAAGTTTGAGCGAGATACTACTTCTGGCTACTACTGGCCATCACTTTAAAAGCTGATGACAGATGCCCTATATAGAAGGCAGTTATATGTCTCACGTGCTCCTAACAGACAACTATGATGTGTATAGGTATTTTTAACTGATATTGAATACATCATTTTTAAAGTGGTCATGAAGTTTGAAAAAGAGAAGAACCACAAAACTCCTTCATATCTAAAATGATAGAAACTTCAGTTAAAATCTTCATGGCATGAATTAAGTGTTCTGTGAGTAAAATACTTTTTTTGTTGTTGTTTATAACACATTTTCCAGTAGTACTATGGCAATGTGAAAAATGCATTTGAGGCAAAAGACATAGCATATCTTAGCACTGTGGCTTAAGTAGATTTTCTATTCATTGAACAGATAAATGAAGCTAGTATAATGTGTTACTGAAAGCGTTGTTTCAACTGCTACTCTATTTCGTTGTGATATCCTCCACAGGAAGTAGTCCATCACTGGTACTCGCCATCAAATCCACTTTCCAGCTGTGATGTTGGACTTGCTACATACATTTAAACACAGTCCTGTTTTTTTCAGTTGTGTTTCTCTTCTATATGTAAAAATATAGTCGAACTACACAATTCAGAAGCAGTCATTTATTTCACAGCTAGTGACAAATAATGGTCCTGTAACACAGCAAAGATTACCATGACAAAATGGTATGCAAATATTTTAAAATGAGGGGACAAGAGAGTTTTAGGTATAAACAATAAAGGTAAATTTCTTTGTGAGCGAGGACTGGATGGATTAGTATTTTTCTCTTCTCCAGTAGGCATTGCAGATGCTGAATTCAGTGGAGCCTTCTCAGTTCCTACATTTTTTAGTGATTTTGTGAAAGTTTTATTTTATTAAAAAGGCATAGAAAGGAATGTTCTTTGGATCTTTCAGAATGTTGGCAGAGCTCATATTGTAAATTATAATACTGAACAATAAACAGTTCAAAAGAAAATACCTTAATCTCTGCAGGAACAGTAACAACAAAAGTGCACATATTTCACTCTCATCTAAATAGCAGATTGGCCAATTTTAGCTGTTTGTGTTTCACAAAGCTTGCCAGCATGAAATTAATTTCAAAATATTTTCAGTAAAAGGAGTCACAAAGCTGGAATCCCAAAACCTGTGCTACTGTTTTGCATCTTCTTGAGCAATGTCCTGGTTTGAGGTAAAACAAAACTAAAAGAATCTGTTGTTCGTTTAATGGCCAGCCCAGCCTAAACCAAGACAAGCTCACCAGAAGTTTTGTGGAGATGATTTTGGGTTTTGCTCTGTTTGACATGACGTACAGCTGGAGTTTTGTAGGGTCTCCAAGGTGACCTGAGGAGCAATGCTCCTGTTGATTAAAACCTAGCTTGGACCAGACCTTCAGAAGGGATGGAAGATAGTTCACATATATATATGGAAGAGAAGAAGAGGAGAAGGAATGAAAGAAGGAAGGAAAAAGGAGATACAGCACAATGAACCACTTATTTAATTCCATAAACAAATGGGCATGAAGGAGGTAGCTCTAGTTTCATTGTGCACTCATGCAAGGTGCATGGCTGTAGTTCCTCAACTAAACAAAACCACGAGACCACACAAATTGTGTGGGGACTGTTCTTATTGTCAAGATATGGAACTTCCCCTGGTTTAATTGAAAGCACCATTCCTTCTGTGCCTCCCAGGGTGCATATAAATCGTTCCAGTTTATTTTTAAGAATAAAGAACTCTGAAAAAATAATGATTGAACTTCCAACCTCTGAAGAGGTGCTACGTAATGCACTACTTTTCTTAAAATCTGAATATTTTGTTATAACTCAAAAGTGTTAAACTTTTTTCTTGAAGACAGAGTATTTAGAGGTTAGCCTTGCCTGGACTACTAATGGGCATCTCTCTCTTGGGGGATCTGTTTTTCTTTATAGTATAGTATAGTATCTGGAATGAGCTGGAAGTAGGAAGGCCTTTTCCTTGTCTAACAAAGTGTATTTTTTATTTCCAGAATTCAGTCAGAACACAAACAGCTCCTTGGAATAGACAGCATCCAGCGTAATGTGTGTTTTTATTGTGAAATAATACTTTACTCATCTCTCATCACTTAGTAATTGTGTCTCATAGTACCGGTCATCCATCCATTTTCAAGCCCTTTATGAGGCTGTTTAAAAAGTTATTTCTCCTTTACAGAACTGGGACAGGAAGGGGAGTGGACTTAGCAATTGTCCCACAGTAAGTGTGACATTCTTTAAATGTCATAACAAGGAAACCTATTGCATTTCATGTCACTAGCTATTGATAAATGCTTTGGAACTTGTGGCTCCGTTCTCCATTATCTTGTTAGAAATAAACTGTGGAATTTAGCACCAAGTGCTATATCTAATGACATGGTTCTGCTTGAATGGTCATGGAAGTCCAATCCAGGTATACATAAGAATATGAACAACCCTAAATTGAAAAAATCCATCACCTGTTTTATTATCAATTGCTGCAATAATCTACATTTCTGAACGAAAATTGTTCACTCAACAAATGGTGCCAAGTATAGTAGCTGAAATACGTACCTGAAAATAAATTGTTTAAAAAAAAAGAAAAAGAGACAAGAAGTAATAATCTGGAAAAAGTAGCAGATCCTGCTTTTAATCTTTTAATAGCTTGTAAAATATTTGTTCAGGAATATTCAGAAGGAAGTCTAAAGGTTGTGAAAATTGGTCTCCAGCTTTCCCTAGAGTAAGAATAGATAGGAAAGAATCTTGCTTGGATTAGCTTGTATAACTTTTAATCTCCCATCCTTGACTACCACTTGATATTAAAAGATATAAAATGTACTTGATCATTAGCACAGCAGAAATCCCTTCAGTGTGTGTGAGGTGAAGGCGGCTGTGGAAACTTCAGCACTTCAGTCTGAGCTGTGTGCTTGGCATCGAGGCTGAGAGGAAGCTCCTGTTTTTCCCTCATGTCATTAGCAGAAAAAATAGTCATTAGTAACCTAATGGGATTCTCTCATCTCTTGTTCACCTTGCAAAGTTATTATTCTAGAGGTGGCATTTATAGGCTGTCTGGAGACATTCTGTCTCTACTGCATTGGCTGGCTGACACTATTGAAACTGGGAAATTGCAGAGGAACCAAACCACACACATTTGATATTTTCTCAGAAACAATTTCACAGCAGTAAAATGTTAGGTATCCAAAATACTGAGAAAACTGAAGATACAGTCATCAGTAGAAAGTGCTGTATCTTCCCTGTAAAGGAGATTACATATACATGTGTGTATACATATGCATATACATAAATTCCTAGGATGGGATGTGAAAGGTCAGTGAAGCTGCAGGACACAATGGCTGTTATTCATTTAGGGCTAACGGTAAAATAAACTCCTTTACTTGACAGTCAACAGGGCAGTGGAACCACCAGGTGTGATATTTAGACTAGAGGAGATGTTGAGCCATACAGACCAAGAAAGTCTGGGACTTGAGCGCAAAATGTGGTATCAGAAAACCTATGCAAAAGACTTTGAGCTAAGGAAAAGCTAAATATAGAAATAAATAGTAAGGAAGCTGGCAACAGCCAAACCAAGAACGTAATAATATGACCTTGAAAACTACATGACAAGAGAGTTCCTTTGGTTGATACGCCACCTGGAATAAAGCAGGGAACTGGGATCAAATAGAAAGTGTCATAACATTAGGCTTATTATATAATGCTAATCTCATTCAATGGATGCCTGAATGAGGACTCAAGTTTATCCTCCTAATAGAAACCATCTAAAAGATCTTGAAAGGACATTCAAAACTGTCTATATAGTGATAGAGCACATTCATTTGATACTTGCATTTAAGCCAACCTTTAGTTTAGCTACTCTTGCCTGAGTGGAATTGGGGAAGGAAGGTGAAGAGAAGTTGTTCAGCAAGAATTACAACACAGCTCTCTGGAGTAAGTGTCCATGGGTAACGCATTGAAGCATTTTACAGTGTAAGCAGACCTTTAGTTACTTGACTCTTGAAATAGTTTCAAACAGCTGTTTTATAGAGTGTTACATGTTTTGTGCAATTAGGGTGAACTACACTGTGTCTACAAGCTTTTAGCTTAATTTATATGCTAAAAAACTAAAAAAAAAAAAAAAAGAAGGAAAAAAAAGTACAAGTCTTTTCGTTAATACCACTTCTGTACTAAGTGGTAGCCTTAACCACCAGAAGAATTTATCAAGTGATCACTTTGTAGAATTGGATCAGAGGTGATATTATAATGTGCTTTTTCATTTTCCTTCAGCCTCTGCTAGAGGAATTAAAAATACAACTTTTTAACTAAAAAAACATTTATTTGAAAGTCCTTTGAATTTATTTATTTATTAGGTGCATAACATATTTCTCTTATAAGCTGACGCATGGCACTACTTTAGTGGTGGGACCTGGTACCTTCTGTGCCACTGACGTCTACTGGTCGACACAAAGCCACAGCTTTCACCCTACTAAGACTATAAATTTAAATTCTGCTAGAAGGAATATACTAATATGTTAGTTATTCTCTAGCTTGAGTTAACAAAGTTGCTTTTACATTAACCTGGCAGTGTATATGCCTGGAGGTTTTAAACTGGCCTCCAGTTTGTCTCTGCCATGTAAAGTATCTCTGGATACAAATATCTGCTCTATTTAAATAGATGTAGGAAAGTCCTTTCTTGCGCATGCACCTAAAGAATGACTGACATGAGTATGAAAAATATGGATATTAAAAAATAAAACCATAGACAGTTTTCTCTAAATTTATTTTGGGTTCTATATTTGAGCAGTAAAATTTCAGACTAAGCTCTACATTTCACTTGTTGTAAATCTTTTCATGTTCTGGATGTTCTGGCTTTAAGAGAGAGCAGAGGAGTTTGTTATATTTAATCAGACCACAGATGT
Source organism: Nycticryphes semicollaris (assembly GCA_013400055.1). Taxonomy (NCBI): domain Eukaryota; kingdom Metazoa; phylum Chordata; class Aves; order Charadriiformes; family Rostratulidae; genus Nycticryphes; species Nycticryphes semicollaris. The sequence goes on along the minus strand of VXBJ01007648.1, from coordinate 1,212,079 downwards.
ATCCACCCTGTCATCTTCCTCAAGCACAAGTCATGGTGCTAATCAAGGTAAAAGACTCGTGCCTAATCATACTGCATGGTCCCTTCCTTCTGGAGGTTTAAAGACTGATCTGTTTAGTTATTTGATACTGCACAGCAACAAATGTTATTTGTCTATTTGCCTTCTAAAAGCATTGTAGTTGGTGTCATGTAACTAATCTGAGCTAGCGTTATGTTACAAAATAAGAATATTTCCTTTTCTTTGCTTTCAATTTATATTTCCATTCACTGTTCCTTTTCTGATTGGACTGTGTTGTAGATTTACATGTAAGATCCAGGCAGTTACCCCAGGACCTTAATACTGTTAACTGCTGTGTGAGCATTATTGATCAGCAGCACGTAAAACAGTTGAATAAATACAGACAATTGAGAAAGTTTCTTTTCATTAGTTGATACTAAGGGGTATGCCCTGTACCGGAAAGAGAATTTTATGTAGAAGAAATTAAGGCAATCAGTTTGATTCTCATTCACTGCACATTCTCAGTCATGTGCAATTTTCCATGTCCCTTGAATTTTTTTTTCTCTCTTGGGATCCAAAATTCCAGCTTTCTATTCCTGTGTGTGGTTATATTCCTCAGTTATAACCAGTGTGTGATCCTTCTCTTAGCCTCTTGGGTGTGTATAACTTTTTATTAAAACTTGCATTTGTAAGTTTGTAGGTGATCCTGGATATAACTAAAACGGTACACTTTGCAGTAGAAATGATTCTTTTATTCTGCAATTTTAGTTTGCTATGTTGTCTTAATCTGAATAACTTTCTTCTGATGAACTATGGCAGAAACCATTTATCTTCGTAGTAATGGTTATAGTGATGATCTGTAGCAATGACAAATAAAGTAAATAAAATACCAGTAAGTTTTGAATATATAGCCAAACATACCTATAGAGTACTACAGGTTTATTAAAAATTAAACCCTGCTCTGTAAGCTACTTTACCTATGAAACTAGTTATTAATAATATTTATATTTAGATTCTGATACATATTTCTTCAGAATTTAAATTATATTACTGGGCTGCAAGCACTTAGGAGAATTGTACTTGAACTTTTACTGCTAGAGTAGGTAACACAATATTTGTCTGAATATTATAAATGGACTGTGCAACTTGAGCGTCAGAAATATTGTATTGCAAATGTCAAATTAACATTCAACTTCTAGAACGTTTGCATAGAAAAGTCTTACTCTGACTAAATAACTGTCTATCAGTTGCAGATCTGAAATAAAAAAACTCCAATCTTCTCAGGCACAACAGGATGTCAGCTTTTCATTCATATATTTTAATCAGAACTTGGACAGCAGTTTGAATTCCTAGCTAATCATTGGCCAGTTGTAATATTCAGGAGGAGGAGAGTTTACTCAAATCGTTTGCTTCCCAAAAAGTGAAGATCAGGTGTCTGCATTATCCAAGTATAAAATCTGAAAATAATTGCATATATTTTGAGGAAAATATTGTTTCAGTACTCTTGAAAAGAATTTTTCAAGTACTTGTGACTTGTAGGACTGTCATAACACACAAGTGGCTGGAGTGATCTGTGGAGCACATCCTAGGTTTGGCCACTATGGGGTCCCCCATCTAGAGCAACAGATCAAGACAGGTACCAGGGGTAAGAATACCAGCACACCTCGTACTTTTGATATATAACTAATTCTATATATGTGTGTGTCTGTGTATGCCGGGAAGGATGGGACACTCAACTAGTAACTGGAGGATGAAGGATTCTAAAAGTGTGCATTTTCACGTGCATTGTGTATTTGGTTTTCAAATACAAAGTTCTAGAAATATGAAATGGAAAGCTGTGGTTTATTAGCCCGTCTTCTGACCTCCGGGTCTATATTCTATCAAGACTTTGGTAACTGTTCGTAACACACAACCGTTATGTGCATGTTAAAATCACTCTTGAGTTTTGGTATGGCTTATCTACTACACCAATTGTCTCTTTCATTTAGGCTTCTTCCTGAAAATGCTTCAAGTTCACCCATATGCCTGAGTAAGCAAGTGAAAGGCTTCGTTGAATAGATCTTAAAACATTTTGATTACTCAGAGTTCAGGTAATTTTTCCATTAGTTTTATATGTGCTTAAATAGGACTGCGACACAGCTAAATGTACGAGTAACAAAGGGGTTTTGCATGCATTTAATAAATTGTCTCAAACACTTTATACATTTTTTGTAGTAATTGCTGTCTCCTAGCAAATTAATATGAGAATGTTATCTTTCATCAACTACCAGGGAACGAGGAAATATTTTTTTAGAAAAATTATAGATGAAAAAAACCTATTTGGAGATAATTTGGGGGATATTAAGGATGTGGAAGTACACTTCAGCTAAACTCCTTTTAAGCTTTTTCTGTGGCACAGCTTGAACTCAGTACAAGTGAACTGTATCTGGTAAGTGATATATGCCTTAACGGATAATCCAGTATTCAAATATACCCAAATTTATTTATTTTTTTTTAGCAGTTCAACTCATCTCTACTTTTAATTAGTTTTACGATGAAAAAAAAGAAACTAAAGCTGTTGCTACAGCAGAAAATCCACTTTTATGCTTGAATGGCCAGCTATAATGATTATGCAAACTAAAATTACACACACTTCCTTTTTATTGCTCTAAGTACAGTTCATACACTACTTTGTAGCTACCTCAAGTTATTTCATTTTCTATTTATTTCCTCTATGAAAGCACAGAATTTTTAATTCTAGAAATTAGGGATGGTTTCCCCATACACTCTTCAATTTGAAAATATTTTTGTTCTCAGTGATTTCTTGGAAATCTTTGCTTTTTTCCCCCACACTTCACTTATTTTGATATCATCTCTACTACAGCTATTGATTAGATAAATGGGGAATATTGGGTGCCTAATCCTGAAAGCAGTATAAACTTTCCACATTATTAAAAAAAAAAAAATCTTTGTTTTGGCATGACCTTTGATCTTAGGTTGTTTACATGATAGAGGAATATCTTAACTACATGGGAGAGAATAATTCTGCCTTCATTAGAATCTAATGGGTCATACACATGCTAGTGAATTCATTCTTAGAAAATACAAAGTACTCTTAGAAAAAAGTGTGCACTGAAGTCTTCATACAAGAATCCATTTATAGCAAGGCCCACACACATGCATTTTAAGTGAAAAAGAGATTGAGGATGTCTGTGACTCAGCTTTTCTTGGTAGCAGCTGCATCCTGCACTTATGCCCTGAAAACTCTTAAAGTGAAAATTGGCCAAAATGAAGATGAGCCAGTGGAGAAAAGCACTAGGATGTAGCCAAATATGGTATGAAAATCAACAAATTGTTTTGGAGCAGTGGTTGATCTCAGCCTCTGCCATTTACATTTCTGCCAGATGTTTGCAGGAAGCTGATAGGCAGAATTATTTGCTTCGCAAATAGGTGTCTAGAAAAATAGCAGATTTATTATCATTTTCCCTGGCATGGCAAGGGGTAACAATTTTAAACTAAAAGAGGGTAGATTTAGACTAGATACAATTAAAAAAAAAATTTACGATGAGAGTGGTGAAACACTGGCACATGTTGCCTAGAGAGTAGATGGGTTGTGTGTGAGGATTTGGGTATTATTTGTAGGAACTGTTTATTTCTGTGTTCAGTATAATTTGTTCCATGAGTCAAATCCTGAATATAGTAAATAAATTCTTTATCATTGTGGTGTTTACCTTTTGAGGAGGAGGGAAGTTACCTTGAGTTAAATAAGGTCCTATCAGAATTTGGATCCACTGAAGCTGACTAAACATTTGTACACTCTTGTAATATCATAATACCCTGTACTGGATGTAAGCTTTGATTTTTTCATAGAAAATGGGGGGATCATCACTTAATCTATTTTATTTAATTTTCTTTCAATATTAGATGTGCTCACACATTCTTCAAAACATTGACCTCTTCTCAGAGTCCATTGCCCAGTAATTTCTAGTTTATCTTAATGTTTGGTCTTTGTGATGGGACATTTGGTCAACACTTAAAAAAAGTCTGAAATTAAATCTGAGACAAACATCACAGATTTAAAACAAGTGCTTTCGATCAGTACATAAAAAATGACATAAAATTGTAATGGGAAAATGAAGACCTATGCTTTCAAAATAATTCTAGGCAATTGATGATCCTAATTCAGGGAATAAGGGCACAGAGATTAACATTTTATGTTTCAAATGGTTTGTCACAAAGAGAGCATGACAGCTGTTTTTATTTCTTAAGTTATAGTTCCATTAAACTGATAATAAAAACATACCAGATTAGATTTTTCTCTCTCATCCCCTCAGAGCATTAGATCTTCACTTTTTAGCCCAAGTATGGGTAGTATGTTAATGTGCATCCATAATTAAGTTAACCTTGTATTAAGAGTACTTAATTGTTTGGGGGTTCTTTGCTTTTAAGCCAACAGAGACACAAAAAAGGAAACAGGGGAATTTTCTGACCTTGTATAGGGTGGTACTGAGTCTACTCTGTATTTTTAAGTGTATTTTTGCAGTGTAGGATTTGTCAGTCATTACGCAGTTCTCTGCAGCTCTTCAGACTATTTCCGAGATTCTTAAATTGATTACTTGAGCAAAAGCCTACACCAGAATTTAAGCTCTTGAGTTTTTAAAATGTGGTATCTGTTTAAAGCTGTTTGAATAGCTGTGCTCAAAAATTTTTGCAAGCAGAGACAAATCCTTAAGCACTATCATCTCATGATTTCTTGGTGCTCTGATACTTCTTAACAGCACTACGTAAATGACAGAAACTTATAGAGAAAATCTCCTGATTAGGAACTTCCTACCTATCTCTATGGAATTCTAAAGGAAGAAAAAATTTATGATTAATATGTTATCTGAAATTCAAAATGTCATTTAATACAAATGTCATTAAATGCAGAAAGGGCATTGGCCATTCTTTAGGTAAGGGTCTCTGTTCCTCTATGTAGTTTGTTAGAATTTCCTATTCTAATCAAATCCACATGACAGCATTTGTGAAAGTAGAAATGGCAATGATACAGTGCAGTGGTGCTCATGTCTTTTTCCTATGGCTGTCATCACACCAGCTTCTTTTCAAATTTCCTTATTCCCAAAAGAATATATATAACACACAGTTATGTGTGCATTATACATATATATATATGTAAAGCCTCTTTTTTTTTTTTTTTCTGTTGCTTCATCCCATCAAATACGATGTAACACATTAGAGCTGTATAACCTAAACAGCTTGTGACGACAAACACCTTCCTTACTTTGATGGGTGTAGCCTGAGTTTGGCAGTGTAAATTGTTGCCCTTACCCAGCGTAACTCAGATGGTTCTCACCATTCTCTTCAGCTGAACTCTTTGAAGGCTCAAACTGTGTGTAAATATGAACTCTGATTTATTTACTTATTTGCTTGACTAGAAAATAATAGGGCCATAAAATGAAAACTCTAAACCTTTTAAAGTGAAGACTCTGTATCTTTAGTCTGCAGACTAGCAGACATTTAATAGATAAATGGAATTCGGGTTAAATGGTAACACAGAGCTGAAACTATCTGATTCAACCTGAAATTCTGTGCGAATGGTACAGATATTCCTATTATATCTGATTGCCAAATAATGGAGTGCCTTTCAAAACCGGATAACTTAAATCCCAGACTTCATAAAATTTGCTATTATTGTGTTGCTGAGTTGCCGGTTACCCAAAAATCTGATCTGAAGTCCTTGGAATTCAATAAAAGCCTTAGCACTGATTCTAGTAGGCCTCTTACTAGACTGTAAAAACTTTCAGCTGTTGTGAAATATAATTCTCTGGATAAACCTACATACCAGAGAGTTAAAGACAGGGAACAGTCAAGTTTCTTGACATTAGATTGTCAATAGAGGGATAAAATTTAGCCTTCAGCAAAGGGCACAGCTGAGCTGGAGACTTAATACAGCAACTCCCTGAAGATAGTAAGAAAGCAGAAGAGGTTGAACTTTGAATTTTGGTGCATTACTGTTCCATGGACTTACTAGAACTTAATAACGCTCTGCTAACTCTGTTTTCTAAATGCTGACTTAACGGTGTTCATATTAGCAACATTGGACAGAGGAGACAATCTAAATTTCTTCCTGAAACTTAGGAAGAAACAGGCCATTGTATTGCCTGTTGCAAAGGCATAGTGATTTCTAGGAAGCTTGAACTGGTGCAATTCAGTCTACATAAAATAACACTGTGACTGCTTACACTTAACTTAAATACATTTTTCAGCATTGGAATTTGCATTAGGTCTGGAGAAGAGCCATCAGGTATCAACATACTCCCGATTGTAGTGGATGAAAGGCATACCTCTTTAGCTATATTTTATCTCTCTGTTTCTTTCTCTTCCCACCCCTTGTTTTCTCCTCACTCTCTCCACTCTTTTTTCCACATAACAGCTGGATTTATAATATTGCTGAACCAAGCTAGGTTCCTACTCTGTTCCATTCCGGAGGCATCAGCCATGCATTCCTGATGTGCATGGAAAGAGCAACAGATAAAAGATCTTTGGTTAGATAATTCCCTTCGGTTAGATCTGGTGTAAACTCACATTATTCTTAACTTATACCAAGGTACCCAATTTGAAGATCTGATGGTACTAAGGTTTGTTGGTACTAAAATACACTGGCAAAGTTTGTTGTCTGTTAAATGAATAAAAAACTTTTTCACCTTAGATTTAGGGTAGGAAGGGGGCAATTTTAGAGTAGGTAGTGGATTTCATTGATATTGGTAAATTCACTAAGATAATAAATCATAAAGCATCTTTTATTAAAAGCTTAGTGGAAATTTTCTATTTCAAGATAAATTATGCTTGCTCAACTTCCAGGTTGATCTCTACAACACCTCCTGATAAACAATTTTTTGAGATTTATTACTTCACATATGTTCAGTAGCCCAATAAAATATGGGTTGAAAAGAAATACAAGGGTACCAGAGTTCATTCCATTTGCACATTTATGGCTGTCATTGCCTTTGCTCAATTAATCAGAGTAATAAGAATCTGACAAGGTATTTTATAGAATAGGATTGAGTTGAAAAGTCAGGAAAGTTGCAGGTCCACTGAAACTTGTTCAATAAAATCAATTCATTTGGAGAGCATTGTTTTTTGGAATTATATGAGTCCTATGGCACAGTGAAGTTAAAAATATTTATCGAACATTGGCGTTGTTCATGCTTTCTTTGAGACTTGAAGCTGGTGTGCAGCACTTCACAAGACTTAGCTATAAGGAAAAATGAAGTTGAGTGAAATCGGAGTCATAAAAGGTGTAGCTAAACAAGGGAAGAAACACTTGTTTGCAGCTAAGAAGAGCAGCTGTGAAGTGTTGAACAGCTTCCTGTTCAAGTGTTGTTGGGAATACAACAGTAACAGGAGTTTTTCAAAGCACTGACCTGCCGGTCCCTATCTGTCAGCAATTGTTTTTCAGTAGTTATGGTTTCAGTCCAAGTGACACATTTTCAATAGATTCTCAACAGAAAAAAATATTGTAATGTAGTCCTAAATTCTTCTGGTTATTTGAAATAAAGCTGTTACGCACCATGGTTTTTATTTTTGATTGAAAAATACACGTTAAATCCTTATGCTTTTGAGTTTTAAATACATCAGAAAGTTCTTTTTCAACCAAGAAACTTAGGGATTCCAGCTTTCCAGTCATGACTCTGGTAGTGGCAGAAAGATCTGAATTCACACCTTGTTTCAGGATCTCATATAAAAAGATTTTATGGGTTAGTCCAAATTTCTTTGAGGTTGCTTTGAGTGCCGTGGCTTATTTTTTCAAGCTATTTGGTGTTTTGAACAAAAAAAAAAAAATTATAGACAGGTTTGTATCTGATAGAAACAAGGAGCCAAAGTTTTAATTAATTTAATATTGTTCATGGTTGATGTTAATGTATGATAGTTGATGTATGCATTGATGTTTGTTCCAGTGAAACTTCTTGCATGAAGAGGAATTGTGCTGGCTGGAGGGGACTTTTGGGCTTCTGGTCCAGACATATAATCTTAATTCTTTTAGGAAGAACTGTACTGCCCAACCTGTTAAAACCCTTAACAGCAATTCCTGACCATTTAGCAAGGAATTTCTGTTTTGATCATCTTTTTGTCCACCTGTGCAACAGTTGTCTGGGAACACATGGGTATGGACACCCAGCTTCAATCTACTACACTAGGCTTAGGTGTATGCCATATTATCAAGAAGTACAGCTCAAGAATCATTCGCACTGGATCAGGTTTCCCAGAGAGGTGGTAGATGCCCCGTCCCTGGAAACATTCAAGGCCAGGTTGGCCAGGCTCTGAGCAACCTAATATAGTTGAAGATGTCCTTACTTATTGCAGGGCCATTGGATTAGATGGTCTTTAAAAGTCCCCTCCTTTCCCAACCATTCTATTATAATGCTGACTGCTCTCAGAGACAGTGGACCCACCAACAGGAATGTTATTTGAGGATTGGATGAACACCTGACAAGTAACTCTATAAAATTAACCTAACAAAGCACAGAATCACATTGTTTGATCCTACATGTAAGATATTGCCACTGATTGAATTGCAAAGAGTTCATATTTGTATTCTCCAGTGTTTTCAAATCTACTGTCATCACAAGAACTTCAATATTGTCGTTATTTTAACTTCTTTTCTTTTTGATAAATAATTGGCTTACTTTCCTACTAGAACATGCAAAAAAAAAGCTCCCACATGTTCCATTCGTTGTTTTGGGATTTTGGGGGTCTGTAGGGAGGGTTGCCAAACGTCATTGAGAATTATCAGTATGAATATTTTTTTTCTATTTAAAAGAGCTCAGTAGCAACTGAAAAAGATGTTCTGGTAATGTTTAGTATCAGATTCACAGTGAGGTAAATTCTAGTTTATAAGTTTGCAATTTTTTTGTTTTTAATTTATTACATGCTAACAGTTTTTGCTATACAGGATTACTTTTGACTTGGACTAGGGGAATTTCTTATCAGATACAGAATTACTTCACTAAGGTTATCTGTAACAGATATGTAAACATTGGGAAATTTTGTCTCTGATCTGTTAAAAATTTGGTGTAAGAAGTTTGTTGAAGAAATTGATCCTTTATTCTACTAAAACCAAGGAGTAAGGTAGAGCTTTTCCTGTTAGTACTACTAGCCCTACTTAAACTTTCAGCAACTGCTTTGGATTCAGAAACATTGAATCTCATACATATTATATATGATTGTTTATGTTCTTTAATCATGAATATTGTATGTATGTACTTAAGTCACTGAAGCTACTTTCATAAATTTCTTCTATGGAACTTGTGTAAGAATCAGGCCCAGGAGTATGTGATGAAAGATTAAAGTAAAATATGAATCTGTTGTTCATCATCTCTTAGCTAAAATCTTTTTCAGTTTGAAAGTTATCTTAAAGTGCAATGCAAACTAAAATAGGTGCTTATTTATTTTACTGAAGCAATTTTACACTTATGGTTGGTGATAAATGGCATAACGTCACTGAAGTTGATTAGGCACTATGCTGATATTTTTCTCAATTTTGAGGGAAACATTAGTTATGTTTGCATCCTGTTGGTAAATGAGATAGGAAAGAAGTTCTCGGAATTTATTTTCATGACATCATGGCAGAGTTAAGATTCTTTAAATAGCAAGTCATCTTATTAGACAAGCATGATTTTTGAATTAATTATATGCATTTTAATGAGGGGAAAATACTTTACTGTCATTGCACTGCTGTTCTGGTACTGGATGTGTGTATAATCAGCTTTTAATTTCTGCTTTCCACACCGAGCAATCATGAGTGGTCACAGAGCACAAACTGCTGTAGGAACTTGTAGCTTCACTTGTACTGAAAGAAGGAGAGACTGACCTGACAGTATGAACTTGCTGGAGCAATGCAATTTAAGTAAAAGGAACCATCTATGAAACTTGGTTTTAAGTGACTTATTGCTCTCCACTTTTTAGACCATTTGTTTTTTTTGTTAGGGCGAGGTGTCTAGAAACTTTCTACCTCAAAGAGTTCAATCTATGTTAAGGAGGAGTTGGGAATAGTATTAAAGCTCAAAGTCTAATAAGCAGGACTACAATTCCATCATAAATGATGAAAGGTATGGTTGACATAATTTCCCTGGTATTTGAGGAACATAATGTAGTTAGTGAATAAAATGAATTCATTGTAAAGAAAATATTACACATACACTATAATTCAGATTGAAAACCTCTATTTACTCAATTGGAGCCAAGTTTTTCATAAAACAAATGAATAATGTATGTTACTCTTTTTCTGGTAGCTGAAAATATGCCTTCTCTTATCCCATAGTCATTATCACACAACTATTTACAGTTTGATACAGAAAGAGATTAAATGCCTTATTGAAGGTCACATAGGAAGAGTAATAGGAATTAAACAGAGAATCCGTAATAATTGTCTAGTTTCATATTTATTTAACAGAAATTCCTAGCACTTCAGCTAGGGCCATTTGGTTGGGCAGTAGCCAAAGTCATGCCAGCTTTCCCAGATTGACAAGATACCTATGTTTTATTGCTGCTAGTAACAGTAAATGTTTCTTCTGTGATGACAAACTGCAGTCAGGGACGAAGATGATCTTAAACGACACTGTATCATAAACTCACGTGCATTTCACAATATCCTGGTTCTTTACAAGAGCTGATCAAATGTTATTTGATGCAGTTTTAAAAGATAAAGTTTTATTTTCTCATGCATTTTTTTTTCCCAGAGAATTTTTCAATGGATTCATACTTTGAATAGCTAAAGAAATTTTTCATACAATGCAGAAATACATTCTCCAAATATATTTGCCTACTCACCTCCCAATTCTAGACAAAAATATGAACTGAAGACATAGAGGGAAGGGAATAAGAAGTAAAACTCAAATGACCCTTGCTTTTTCTGACTTTGTAATTATTTTATGCTTGAGTAGAAATTCAAAAGAACTGTTCCCTCTTCCCTTTTTGTCGTTTCTGAGATCCAGCAGTTGTAACAGACACACTATGTATTCTTTCTATGTTTGAGAAGATATGAGCATATATTTTAGGTTGTAAAATCCTATTGAAAAAAGATGTATCTCTGTTGAATCTTCTTTAAAAATAAACCCAAAACCTAGCATTTTTTTTTCCTAGCCATTCTGTTCATCTTGGATATATGACACTGGGAAAAAGGAATGGATGATGTTTGTGGATATTTTCATATCTGCTCTCATTTCAAAGAAACAAGTAGTAAGTTCTAGGGCATGCATAATTCCCCTAGAATTCCCCCTTGTGTTTCCAGCATACCCTTCACAGCTGTTTGACCTTGCTGCTTTCCTGCACCATAAAAGCCTTATTTGGTATTGAACTGTTAGCTCTATGAGAAGCAATCCATCAGTTTTACAGATGTTACAAACACTTCAATTCACTAGAAAGTTAACAGTATCACAGTAAATTTCGCATTACAGGTTCTATTTTCAAATAATTGACTTGGGAGCAAGTATTATTTGGCCCAGTCTATGTCCATATCAGGCTGAGTAACTCGTCAGCACACAGCTTAGGGAAAAGGAGTGCTCCAGCAGATATCGTAGCAAGATATAATCCTGGGCTTTCCACCATTTCCCAGCTGAGATGGAGAATTTGAGCTCAGTCACAGAGAAGACCTACAAAGCTTCATGGTGACTACTTTGTACTTGTGCCCGCATAGGCCAAGGTACAAATAAAAGAATAATTTTTTGAAGAACAGATACTACAGCCTGGCTTTCATCTCTCTTGAGTGTCTACCTAGAAAACTGTAGTCATGGCTTTGTCTCAGTGAAGACATGGTGGATTTTGACAGAGTGGAAAAAGTTCCAGAACCACAGGTGAGAATATCCACATCAAGAAAAAACCAGCACCTTTAAGCGTTTTCCTAGAAAGCCCCTGCAGGCTGGGAAGGATTGAAGGTAGGGCTCCCAAAATTTGTTAAATAAAGGGTGGTTGTGTGGTTATGTGTTTTAGACAGGGCATGTATAATGATGAAACACTTTAATATTCAGTCTACTGACTGTAAACTCGGCCCTTCCTAAGCTCTAAGAGTCTGAGCCCAGGCTAAAGGGGTCAACAAGATGTGTGTGTGCAGGCCACCAGGGACCATGAGCAGTTGAGTATGGGAGAATTTCTGAAACATCTCAGATTAATACTTCAGGCATTACTACATTGACTATGGAGCCCGATGCTGCTAGGAAGCCTTTCATGAAGTTCATATGTTAATTTCGGTGTCATTTATATCTAAGTCCCTCAGTACAAAGACATAAACAATTTTTGAATCTATTCTAAATTGAGGGGTTTATGATTAAATGCTGAGTTTTTAATGAGGTCAGAGTTCATAAATCTAGGGAATCTTGGTATTATTAAACTAAATTACAAAGGGAGAAAAATATCCATCTTCTTTGTCATCACCACCATCACTTACTCTGAGCATTTTGACATAAAAAGAGTGATCATTTCCTGAGTGCTCATTTTATCAATTAAATAATGGCAGAAGTGTTGTGTAGCTTATTATTCAATACATACAGATACAGCAATGTCCAATATTCTGCAGCAAAACAGTTGATAATTTATCAACTGACTTTTTTTGTGAATGATTTGTGATCAATTTAGAATTTTATTCAAAGGAAATCCTTACTTTGAGAAAGGTTGATAGTTTCCATGTCAGTTTTGAGAAAAGGATTTTGCATATATTAGGCTTCCGTTCTCACAACTTCCAAAAAAAGTCTTAGAATAGATTGTGAATTTTATCTTTAAGTTGAGGGGTTTTCCCAACACACAAATAGTATTCCTTGCCCCATTAAGAGCAGTTTTTATTTGCTGGAATGTGGGTAAGAAGTAAACAGAAATGGAGTGGTGGCCACAGTAAAATTATTTAATTATAAAATTACAAAGTTTCTTGAAAAGTGGAATTTCCTAGCTGTGCAAAAACATTCTATCCAGGTCAGTAAATAACATGCTTGTCCTAATGGCAGCAGTAATAGAGAATAATTCATATATTTCAGTGGCAAGAGCATTGCAATATATTTTTAAGAGACACAAAAGTTTGATAAAGAAGTCTCTGAATCTGCTGTTTAGAAGGGATAGCAACATTGGTTACTTGTGTGTAAAAGCAGTGTACGATTTCTTTCCACCAAGTTTTCTCAATACAAGTCAAACTTAATAGATAGGATATCTATAAATCTATTTGTGTACTAATTATGAGTATAACCCAAATATTGTTTATGCAATCATTTGTAATAAGTATAGCATAAGATAGTAACTAGAAAAAACTTTTTTTTTCTGTTGTAATGCAGAGTCTTAATCCTATTTTGTGATGAAAGCTGCTAATTTAAGTCATTTTGCCATGCTCTCATGTGATTGAAAGTTAAGGTAGAAACACATGCTGGAGTAATTTGATCAGTTGTGCCATGTTTTTCTGTATCATAAATTAAATCTAGACATTATCTTAAAAATGCTGGCTTTTGATAGTCAAAATGTCCATTCCCCCATTATATCTTTGTCACTTCATTGCTTTAACAATATTGAGTTTATTGACATATAAAATATTGAGTTTAATTTCTATACTTAATCATTACTGAAATTAACTTTAAATCAAGAATAAAGGATTCCATACTTTGCCCTGGCCCAGGAAATACACATAAATCAAGATATTTTTCTTTTTTTCTTTATATCTGTGTCATAGGTAAAGTTTGGTTTCAGATCCATTTTATTTTGGCTAAATCACTTGGAAATCTTCCTGTTTGAGCTTGGGGGTAAATTGTAATATAATCATTATAGTGTTTAAAATTTAGGTTAGCTTTGAAGAACTCTCTATATATCAATTTCACTACCTTTCAGAGGTTAAAGATGCTGGGATTTAATTATGTCTTTGCAGAGGAAAAGGAAAATATCAGAGTATTTTCTGTGTCATCATTAAGTTACTAAGGTGCTAAGAAAAAGGCACTAGATTTGAATCTCTGGAATAATGTAGGTAAATTGTGTAAGATTTCATTGGATTTAGGGAGAATTGGTTTCAATGTGTGTGGATTAGAAACGATTGGACCTGCAGTTTAGATGCTATCTCAGGACATAAGCAGTTCTAATCCCAAAACCAGAATTGTCAACTCTGCATGTACTAGCAATATCAAAATCCAGCTTTGCCAGTCTTGGAAACATTCTATGAAGAAACCATGTTGCAAACCTTTCCAGATTTCTGAAGTAAGGTGCAATATATATTCAGTTATGTTGATCTAAGGTTTGCTTCCAATTTTGCACATGCATTTAGAAAAGTCTCATATACTCCTTTGAAAAGCTCTCGGTGAAAACATGGCACAGACTACTCAAGACATATTTAGTTTCCACTGTATTACACTTTGTGGATTCTGAAAGGAACTAAGAATACTTTAGATTGCAAACACTTCTACCATTACCGTAGGTGATGCATTAAAGGGAAACAGATTTCTTCACATCCAAACTTAATGCAGTCTTTTCACAAAGTGCCCCCCATATGACCCCACAGTTCTTTTTTTTTTTTTCATCATGGGACCTAAAAGCAATGCTGAGTCTTCTGATGGACTCTTCATTTCAACCATGGCTTCCATTCCTCTTAGGCTTTTGACCTGAGTTCTGCCTCCCAGCTTGCTACATGTTTGGCTCGATGAGTTAGAGCTTCATGCCCTCCTGCTCCAATCTTACATACTTTTTTCTAACAAAGCAGTAATAGGAATAGTTCCGGGATTTTTGACAAAATTGACTTCCAGCTCATAAATAAATCAGGAAATATTTCTACATGTCTTAAAGCCAAAGCTTCCAGATTCCCTGGAGTACAAATTGTATTCCTGGGCACTTAAAACTTTAAAACGTGCTGTCACAGACTGAGAGGGTTTGCAAATCTCACTTCTTGTTTACTCTGAATAAATGTAGTAGCTTTACAAGAGTCCCAGAAAAAATGGATTATGTTCATCTAATCTCCTTAAAGAACAAGGGAAAAGATCCAGCTAATACTTCAGAACTCTACATGTTGTAAAGGTAGCCATTATGAAAATGGAAAGTTTTAGCTGAATAAAAATCTATCTTTTCTGTTTCCAACATGAATGCATTAATGGGCTGCACTTTCCAGTACTCACTATATTGTTTTTAAATATGAAGCAATGCTTCTGAAAATCTGTAGACTTAGACAACATCTATGATATTTTGACACTTTTTTGCCAGTTTCTGAGTGTTCTGTAAATTCCATACATGTTTTTTATGCAGGAATGACTTCTACCAGATACAGTTTTCTGTTACTGTTCTATGTATAGCGAAGCCTGCAAATTCTTTAAAGTAGCAAATATCAACTGTTACTTTTCTTGAGCCAGTAGGTTTTTTGCGCTCAGTAGTTTTTTGTGCTCACTCACGACCTAATCACCATTTCTCTTACTTATCAGCAAAAATAAAGTCAAGCGTGATATATCAGGGAAGCTCTGTCACAGTCTCTTTTATTGCAGTTGTTGCATTGAACTCCACACAAACACTTTCTCGGATGAGCAGGATTCCTAGGATAAATATTGTAAGGAATACAGATTTGACAGGCTATAATGTGCAAGAAGATAATGAACATAATCTTTGGCCCCCGTACCATCACGTCTCAAAAATTTTGAAGAGCTTGATCAGATTGTGAATGGAATAAAGCAAATTTTTTTCAGTCACTGTCTGATGGATATCTCAGGAGATCAGACATTTGGGTAGATTTGTAACATTTGTACAATAACAACTTGTATAATCAACTTTGCCGTTTTAGAGAGCAAGTCTGACATGACTGTTTGAGTCCTGTGCAAAATTTTGGAAGAAAGCATCAGAAAGTTTCAATATAATCAATCTGTCGCAGAGGTCTAGGCTAATCAAGATTTTAGTTTAAAAATTTTAAAAAAAAATTAAAATTAACCAACCTATAATAAAATTATGGTGATGATGAAAACTGTGAAATGATGTTGCCATTTTTTTCCTTTCCTTAGCTATTTTTTTTTCATTCAAGCTTTCTTTTATTAGTATACAGCAGACAAATTAGTCATGTACCAGGTATTAATAAATATCTGAAATCAGGAAGCCTTTAAAACTATTATTTGATCAATATTGCACTTTTTGTCTGGATTCCTACTTTCTTTCCACAGTTAAGAGGGAGGTAGTTACTTGTGTACAGTAAAAAAGGGATTAAGAGAACTATGAAGTTCACTTATTTGTGTTGTACACTTTTTACAATTACTAAGCAATGCTTTGAAAACCTGTGTGCATAATTCAGATTCACTGAATCTTGAGCTGATTTTCTGTGTACCATAAGCTGCGAATTTAAATTCCTTTGTTAATAATACCCTTTGCAAATTTAATAATAAATAACATAATAGCTTGCCAAAGCATATAGGACATTGCATTGAAATGCTAAAGAAATTAGACCATGTATTAAAAAATCTGTTTAATGGAATTTTTTGTCAAATAAAAGAATGCTTTTTCTGCCACCATAATAACGTCTTTTTATGTTGAGATAAATGTCAGAATAGGTTTATATTTTCCTGAAAGTTATTGTGTTTAATCTTTCTAGATACTTCATAACAAGTAACAGATTGTACTCAAAATTGAATATATAATTCATTTTTCTGACCCTGTTAAGCTTTCTTTTAAATTAAATACTTCTATTTATTTCAGTGTTTGGTACTCTCATTGGTGTAAGGAGGATCTCATCTGTAAATCTTGTAGCAAAATCAAATCTTCCTTTCTCCTTCAGTCTTATAAATTATGGTATTGTACTGATGTCCTGCCCTTTAAGATAGTATTTGTTTCAACAGCTGTAACAAAAGTATTTGAAACCTGGAATCTAATGATGATAGGGATGCAAAGTATATTGCACAGTACAGTAACTGGTGTCTCCACAAAAAGATGGTGCGAGACAGTGAAGGCTGTAAGTGCCTGTTTTATTTCAAGTTTTTCTTAAACTATAGAAATAATAAGCCATGACCATGAAAAAATAACCTATTCCTACTAGTTCTACTATTCTTATTGTTTCCTTAGATTTACTGCTCATGCTGTGAAATACAAATTCCATTCACCTCTTACAGAAATCTCTTTTGTGAGTTCTAAGTGGTTCTATTGATTTAATTGGGAAAAGGGAATGGTCAGCAGGGCCTTAGATTCATAAGGATTATTCCTGAAAGAAACTGTGGTTTAGTGAATTACAAAGTGTCCAGAAGCTCATTCAGTTTCCCGCGTGGAGGCCAGGCCCTCAGTTTCTTGATACCTAAATAGCTCAGCAGCTGGAATCCTTCCTACAATACCACAATTGCATGAAGTCTGGAATATCAGTGTCTCTCCCTTGGTAATCCTATATATCAATTGCGAGATATTAAAAATGTATTTTAGATTTTAATTTTTGCACCTAAAACTTTTTTAGAAAATTCAGGTACTTGATTATGTTAAAATGCATCTATTTACAAAGGTTAGCACACAGTAACAGCCTGCACAACTGACAAATTTGGCCCATATAAAAAGAAACATTTCTAGTATCCCTGTCAGTATAGTGTTGTGTGTTGCTTATTTTCATACGTACTTCCAGACCTGCAGTTTGGAAAAAACGCAGACACAAACTCTAGCAAACCTTTGGAGAAAGAAAAGTAAAATACAAAGTTAAAAACCCCTTCCTGAAAATACACTGCTTTAGGCAATCTCAGCTTTAAGGAAATGGGTTGTTTTGTGAAAGTAGCTCTGTAAACACGAGGGAACAGGTGGCCACCAAGGTCCAAGGAGTACAAAATATTTAACACCTCAGGGATTGAAGTCCTTTGCTTAAATTGTATTTGGAAGCAATGTGGGAGCCATTGAAGATCTTGGCTTTTATTTTGCACTGCTCTTTCTATAAGCCGTTAAAATGTAGTAAATAAGGAAAGCACAAGGCAAATGTAGCAAATGGCATACAGAAAACAATTTAATATCTATGTTACCTAGTCCAGCAGCATCTATCACAAAATATGAAATAACTTTACATCCAACATAATAATGTCCCTGTATTACAAGTCCTTAACCTGAAACATGCATAATGCTAGTCTTCGGAAATTTGGACATGATCCTTTGTTTCCATCTACAGAATTTTCAAATGATTTTGATTGCTTCTAACTTAAAAGTCTAATATCTGCTACAGGTTTCTCATGGTTAGAACTACCTCAAAAAATTTCTAATGGAACATTTCCTGTATCGTACTACAGCTCCAATGTCTACCTGTTCTTCTGTGTCCCATACGCCTCCTCTAATTCCCTCCAAAATCTCTTTCTTTCATTTCTGCCTAGGAAATCATTCAGGGTACCAGCATTTTAAACAAGGCTGGGCAATACTATTGTTAAGCTGGAATGGCTTTGTGGATGCTGTCAAGCTGGTTTTTGACCTTAGAAATATTGGCTCCTGTAACATATTTAGGATCTATGGAGTTCCCTTAAGAACTTTCATAAAATTAGTAAGGTTCTCTCTATTAATCGTTGTTTCAAGCTTTAGTGGATACATTGTTCAGAGAAATGCTATTCCTCTAAATTTTTAGGTTTTGAGTGGATCACTCCTAGAAAAAATATTTTGTGAGTTTTCAAATAAAAAGAGCTTTTGTTGTTTTGGAATTTTAGAAATTCTTTTTCAAGGAAGACAGGAAGTGGGGAGAAGGGAAGGTTATTGATTGGCTAGTAAGATTTGATAATTTTTTATTCTTCTCTAATCTCTTGAGATTTATATTCTGCTCTCATATTGTGATCTTTTCTCTCTCAGACTGGACAATTGTCTTAGTGGTTTGTGGATGGAGATAAAACATGTGAAGTAGCTGCAAGTTGCTTCAGGGTACGCTTGAACGGCTGATACATATTAAGTAGGTATGCTGTGTTATGCTGTATGGAAGATCAGTTTGAAAAAAGAAACAGTGAACTGAATTTAGAAACATTTCACCCAAAGTTATTAAAAAATATCTTGTCAAGAAAGAGATGTCCATACAGTAGAACTAAGAATATTTAATACTATAAGTTCCTTATATTCAGGATATCCCAGACATAATTACCACTTACGTAGCGCACATAACTTCCACCATAACCTGCCTCAGTCACTGGACATACTGCAAGAAAGTGTGTTCCCAATGGTGATTGAATGATCATAGAATCATGGAATAGTTTGGGTTCAAATGGACCTTTAAAGGTCATCTAGTCCAACCCCACTGGAATAAGCAGTGACATCTTCAACTAGATCAGGTTGCTCAGGGAATGATGGTTTATAGCAGTTTGTTTGCTCTTTTGTTTAATATAATAGCTGTGATTTTCTGACTGCTCTACAGCCATAAAGAGAGGAAACTCCTACCAGCTTCCACTTTAGATTAATTTGTATTTTGTGATTTGTATCAAAGCATAATGACTTTTTCTGTGTCACTTTTAGTGTGGTGATTACCATTAGAATAACTGGCTGGTGTTAATAATTACACTGTGTGGAATGAGAATTTTTCAGCCTTGCCTTTGGGATTTCATTGACAATTCCCTCAGTGGTGCCAGCTGCACAAAGCCAATGAGCAGTATTGAATAAAACTCTGGTTCTGGGCTTCTAATGTGAAGGATCAAGGTGGGGTGGAGGAGGGTTCATTTTATAGATTTTTACTTTTTAATACAGCCAAGAATAAAAGAGTTTTCATGCAACAGTTCTCCTCTGCTCTCTAACATCGTGTTATCAGTAAATGAAATACAAAGAGTAAGATTTCATCCCTCAGCATGAAAACTACATTGTACTTCTGCTACTCACCAAAGAAACGGTTTTGGTATTGGTGAAACATAACATTTACTTCACTCAGACCTGGAATGAAATAGCTATTCATGAAACACACTTATGCTACCATGTTTCAAGAAAAAGAAATGCATCCCCATTTTGTCCCTGTTCTAGTCAACCTGTAGATAGCATAGATTTATCATGCTCTGGCCTAGGTTTTTGTTGTGTCTCTTAGAGCTAAGGGCTGTATACAAGGGCAGTGGCTGGGAAAGACCATGAAAAGAGGACTTGAATTTCTGTTACAAAATGCTGTATTCTTAATGAAAACACTTAATTTCAGATAGTTTAGCATACAAAGTGCAAGATCTTCATAACAGGACTTGAGGCCATAACTAGAAATTATACCCTTAACTGGTATAAGAAAAAAATGGTATCGTTTTCTTATTGTTAATAATATACTGAGTATAAAAGAGGAACAAAGCTATTTTCAGAATGTATAAATCCAGCTATTAGATAAACAAGAAACCTACCTTTTTCATTAAATGTCTGGAGGTAATAAATGAAAGAAAGCTTGAAAGAATCTGCTCTAGTACTTGAAATGTGTTAAATGCACTGAAGTCCAAGACAAATCATGGAAAACTGTGAGAAGTACAACTATTACATATTGTTTTAACATATTTGGTTACTTAACTGCCTTCTTGCTTTATACTTAAGATGAGGACTCTTTTGGCTATCTGACTTCTCATCTAGTTTCTCATCAGAAATAACCACTCAGTAAAATGTATTGCTCTAGTATTGATAAGCCCTTTATAAAAGATGTCTATATTTGGCCTTATGCTGCTTACTTTTACCATCTGAAAAGTAAAGGAAAAAATAGTTTTTTCAGTATCTATCTTCATTTGTATTCCTGGACATATCATTCAAAAATCCAAACTCCCTTGAGGGAATTCAAACAATTTTGACCTGTCTCAAAATAAGCACATACCTCTTCTGGATACAATAAAGAAAATCTCATATTCAGTTGAATCAGCCCCTTGCATATTAGGTTAAAGTCCCATCTCTTCAAATCAGAAGATAACTTTTTTTTTTTTCTGTCATGCAATATTGCGGTGTTTGGAAAGCTTCATGGTCTGCATTCTGTCCAGGGAAAAGTGAAATAAAGAATAGACTGGAGGACTGTTTTGCTGCATATACATAATAATGCCACAAATTATGAGCAATTCCTATTTTTCTTTTATGTTCCCTACAATTCCAAATGTATCAGAAAATTGTATTGTAACTTAACAGGAAGCATTGTTTCCTGTTGTTGTATAGAACCTTCAAACTGTGATAATATTTTTCTTGATCATGAGTTTAGAAGTCTTGATACCATTTCTGTAGCATTTTGAAATATATTAGACTTATCTTTATATTTTTACAGTGATTTACAGTCATCTTCATTCAGACAGGTGTATTGCTTAAAATAGTTTGCACTTTGCCCATAATTAAAGACTTCAGATTCTGTTTGAATTTGTATTTTGTTCTCTATTGGGATCTTCATATTTCTGTTTGTCATTGTAATCTCTAAAAAAACTTTCCAATTACCACGTCAGCATGCAACACTACCAGCATATCCATGAATTTGTTTAGAGAATCAGGGTTTTCAAGTATCATTTCCTATAATGTAGCCTTGTACAAATTTCTGTGCCATATGCTGGAAGTAAATACCACTGATGTGAGCAACTTAAGGCATTTACTGTCCTCAGTTACGTGTGTAACACAAGATCTCATGCTACAATGACTGTATATCTGAAATTATAATCTTGGGGTTTGATTTACGATAGATGACTACCAACATTCATTTTACCATAATCACATGATTTAAGAAATATTTATTGACCGGTCAAGTATTTCAAACTTTATAGTTACTGTATGCTCTGTATATATGTACTGTATACTCAATTTGGGCTATTCCTGTAATATTTATTAAGTGGAATTTCATTAATCCTTCAGATACCCTGTCTGAAATACTTGGACTTTTTCCCTTTCTTTTCCTGACATTACTGAAGTAGATAAACGCCAGCTCCACATCTTAGAAAACTCCTAACAAAAAATGAAAAAAAATTATTCCACTGGAAAGCAACTACAGTAAGATGAACAGGTGTGAGCGCAAAGCACATGCACCTGCAAACGCTCACTTAAGAGATGTGTTTCCTCAGTACCTGATTTTGATAGCTGGATTGCAGTCAAGTGTTCTTGTTCAGCCATATTTTTCCTCTGTCTTTATGTTTCTCATATTTTAGATCTATGCAATCAGATCACGTTGGAGGCTGCCCTTCTAAAGGGAGTAGCTGCCTTAAAACATGCTATGTATAAACAATGGTGATTTGTTGTATGTTGGTTCTCGCTATGGTACCTGTGCACTGAAGAAACATACTAATTGCAACATTAGTCACAGTGAATTTCAGTGCATTTAGACCTTGATGTTGCTGAAGCAAATAAAATCAAAGCAAAATTATGTGACAATGCCCTTTAATCCTATGTTATCCTGTAGTAAATGTGAGTTGTTTTCTAGTTGTGTTTTAAAGAGCAGATGTCTATTTACATAACATTAAGATTTCGTTAGGGCTCGAGAAAGGAAAATTACATCTCTATTTTACAGTGTGACTAATATGTTTGTAAAGGATTAGATAAAACAATCCAAACCAGCCTATGATTTATACCTTCCTTCTAACCAATTCTTTGCTCTGCAAGCAATATAATGAATGTAAAACAGTATAGCTACTTTTCAGTGGAGTGCATAAAGGTGTACCTCATCTATCGCAAAATATTTCCCTAGCATCCTTGGGAAGTAAGATCATCTTGTTATGGATTTTATTCTTTTACTAGCCAATTTATATGCTGTCGAGCTCCCTTCCGTATGTTAACTCAGAACTGGAGGTGATAACAATATCCAATATAGCCAACATATGGCCACAACATCAGCCTGAAACCATATTTCAGTAACTCCCTATTTTGAAATCCTACTCAAAGAACTGTTATTATTTCTGTGTGTTCACACACAAACTTTCCTTACATGTCATTTTGCTTTTCCTACATTAGAGTGCAATTAGAGTTGGTTTTCATTTGTAATTTTATTTGTTGCCTGTATCATTTGCCCTGCTTCTGTAGCAATTGCTTGAATCTGAAAAAGTTTGGTTCCTGAGCTCCCAAGATGGGAGGAAAAGGGGCACTGAGAAGCTCAGGACAGCAAAGAACACATGCATTGTTTTGCATAAGAAAATCCTGATACTTCTCTCTGAAAAAATTTGTCCTTTGTAAAAGTGAATTTGATGTGAGAACCAAAACCCATTTGTGACATTTACCTTGTCTGCCTGGAAATAATTGAAGTCTCTCAATCCTGCTCTGTTTTCTGCCCTTGCAGTTTAATCTGCTAAAGCGTTAAAACGTTTCATAGTCTCTTTTGCACCTGGTCAAGTTGTCACTATTATAGGCCTAATACTAATCGTCTTTGTATTTAAGCTTGGAATTTGAAGCCTTGATACAAATAATTTGTTTACTTCACTTGGTCCTAAGTTTTATTTAACATAGAGTGCTTCTCCAGCAGAATGATTTATTGTGTTATTTATATATAATATTTGCAGACATTGGGGTTTTCAACTCATTTTCTTTCTACCAAGTTTCTGATGTGCCTGTTACGTTAATACTCTCATTTAAAACCAAGTATTCCATATACGATCTTTCTTTTTTAGATTTTTTGCATTGCTGCAAAAACACACACACAAACAGTGTTAACTTACCTAAGCCCCACCTGCATAAAACAAATAAGCCCAATTTATTGTAAGAGGTGGGGCCTTTTGTAGAGGTTCAAGCTGTGTGCCCTTAGAAGTTAACAAAAGTCTTTGCAGTTGAAATATTTTGGTGGTTTTTTTTTTTTCTTTGCTCTTTGTCTCATGACCATATGGATTTCATGACGATAGGAGTACAGAGGGCTACATGCACAGAGAAAATAATAATATGTCCTCATCTGGTGAACAGTTGGTTGAAATATGACTGTTAATATCTAGTATGACCTTCAGCACTGACACTCCAACATTGTTTTAACTGATCTAGCATCATAGAAAAACAAAATAAAGTGAAAATGACGTTGAACCATGTCAGGAAAGCAAGGAAAAAGTAAACACATTCAACTATGTCACAATTTTGACCTGCTCTAAATGCAGCGTTGCAACAGCTCTCTTGCCTTGCATGTGCAGTAACAGCTCCCGATGGGTCAGAAACACTGCTGTTCACTTCATATTTCTCTTATTTATCATAAATAAAAGTCTGACAGAGGAAGCTTTTGTTGAAATAGAAATAGTACAACAGAGAGTTATATGACAAGTCATACATACAATGTTATAAATACACACAGAAAAGAAGAAAAATACCTACCCAGTAAAGAACACTTTCTTCATTATTTCATTAGGTTATTCTAATCCTACTGACTATTCCTACAAATACAGAAAAATATTTCTCATCTGACAAGCAGAGAGGGTGTTTTCTGATTACACTGGTTTTAAATTAAAATAAAACATATTTTATTTTGTTGTGGTAACAAAACATGTAAAGAATTCTAGGACCAAAAATCACACTAACCTACCCTCAATATACAGTGCAATAAGAAGACAGCAATGAAACAAGCACGTGAACACATTCTTTAAGTTTAAAAGGCTTTATTCTAAATATATTTAACTTCTAACATTTAAATTATAATCCAGATGCTTAATTTCTGCAGTTTATTTGCTGACTTTTGCTTTAAATGCCATAGACTTACAGGTTTATAGTGATTTTTTTTTTTTTTTTTGCAATGGAAAGATTTCATAAAATACTTTTTAAACATCTGTTAAAAAAAGATTATTTTTTTTCCAAAGCTGCCTTACCAAACGCTGTGTTCTTAAAATCCGTTGTTCATAGACTGTATTTTTAAAGTAAATTGTCATATAAATGTAGCCTAAATAGATTCAATTTTTAACTTTGTTGTGGATATTGGGCACAGATACTCGTGAATTAGACCTTTGAATACATACAGGCCTTTGTAGATGTCAGTAAGACTATGTGTGAATGCAGAATTATCCCTAAATAAAATTATTTATGGACTTTTTCCCACTATATACTATTATGTAGAAGTCAATTACTAAGTATTTAAAAGAGCTATAGATATCTCCATTTTGTCTAATAATTCTAGTTCATATTAGAAGCTGACTTAATCAAAATTGTACCTGAAAATTGTGCACAATGTTGAAGAAAGGAAAAACCCCATGGTTTTGTGCATGGTAACACATTCAGGGATCATCGCAAGCATTTCCCCCTGACAGTAGTCATCCTTTCTTATATTCAGAACTTTGGAAGGGTCTTAAGAGTTTCTATATTGGATGTGAGTCTCCATTCAAATAATAGAGGAAATTGATGCAGTGTTCTCAAATGTGTATTGCATAGGTTTATTATATTGTCATTTCCTTGTGCTTCATGGCTAGGAATAGCTTTTACATCTGTTCCTTCCATTGTCATTACCATATATTAAATTTTTCTCTTTGTCTCAGCTGGTATTAATGGAAAGTCATGCTTTGGATGAAATATTCTGTATTATCTACTATCACTTACCTATATTAACACTGCAATAGTCATCTTCTAAATCTTTAGCTTTTGCCTTTCAAATCACATTTCTGAAAATCAGACTGCTTCAGTCTGATCATTTGAGCAGTTTACATTTCTGGGCTTGTTCTGCACAATACCCACTTTGCATATAAAGATCCGGGTTTCTGTGCTACAAAACAAGAAAACATATGAGTTCAACATAATGCTATCATTTAGCTCTTACCAACTTATCTGATGATCCATATCCTGAAGGACAAACTTAATTAGTTAGTGATTAACTATGTACAGTTAGAATTATATACACACATATAAGTGTAGTTATATCCAGAGTCACTGGAGCTTCATTTCAAACTCCTCTCTAAAAATATTGTATTATTATTTCAACAGAACACTGCTTCAATTTTAATGAGGTCATCTGCTATATCATATTTCATTACTGTATTCCTCTAAGTGGACTAAGGTGCTCCTTCATCTTTTTTTATTCTTATTTTTTATTGTTAGTATTCCTATATCTTTGGGCACTGTGGCATATTTTTAGTAAAACAATAATGATGCCTTTCTGTCCGTGTTCTTTTACCATGCTTATCATTGTCACATTTAAAACCTTCAACAGCACATTAATAAGTATTTCTGTCATGTTTATTCCATCATCTCAGCACCAGCAATGTAGGTGCTTGCAGTGGAACGTAGGCTTTTGAAGCTCATGCTTAAGAACGTGGGACAAAGGATCACCGAAATTTTCCTTCCACTTATAGAGGGTGTTGATGAAGCTTATCTGACATGGTGACCACTGGTTCTCAAGTGCCTTGGCTCTTTAAGATACCATTTAGAAAACTCTGTCTAAAACACAAATGAAT
Organism: Nycticryphes semicollaris; assembly: GCA_013400055.1. Classification (NCBI taxonomy): domain Eukaryota; kingdom Metazoa; phylum Chordata; class Aves; order Charadriiformes; family Rostratulidae; genus Nycticryphes; species Nycticryphes semicollaris. The sequence continues at coordinate 1,185,887 of VXBJ01007648.1, read as the reverse complement.
TTTATTTGTACAGTATGAAGTTTTGCTCTGAAACAGAATAATAACTGCCAGCAGGCTGAAGCTTGCACGTTTCTTATTTTATTCATTTAATTTGAGAGTTTGAGGCAAGAAGTAGATTCTAAAATTCTTTTAAAACAAAAAGCCCAACAAAAGTAAGCAAACAAACAAAAAAGACCCAAAATACAGGACAAAGTTGCTGTGTTGGCAAAGTTCTGTCTTAAGAAAATGCAGTGTCTTGCTGCATAGTACTGTCTACTACTTGGAGTTTTTCAGTAGCAGAAAACTCCTGACAGAATTTATTGCCACTGTGTGACACAGAAGTGACAAAGATTGAGTGACTGAGATCATGTCTTCATCCACCAGAAAAAGAATCTTCTGGCTGAGATGAGATAGGAAAATTATTATTCATATTCATAATGTGATGTGAAATTCTGGCATTATTCTGTGACCAGGGTACCCAAGTTAAGGAAATAGCCTGCAACTAAGGGACTGTTTCTCAACAATACAGGTCATTAAATCCTTTCAGGATTGACTTGCCTCAAAAAAATTCTATTTAAGGTCTTATATATCTTTGATAGTATTACATGTTTAAGGTGGCCTTAAGCCTCATAACCGTTGGGACTGTAAAATACCGAACAGGTTGAGCTAACTCAGAACAGTTCAAAATTCATGATCCAGCTGTGATCATGCACAACAAGATCTAAATGTCCTGACAGATGTATTCTGGATGCAGCGAAAAGTTTGAAGTTTTGAGAAAAACTATAAGAATGCAGATTTGAGGAAAAGTTTTCAAAAGCCTCAAATTGACTTAAGTGCTTAAATTGTGTTTGAAAGAAATGTTACCCATTCATTGCCATGTGCCATTGAAACCACACCTGAACATGGTGCTCAAGTAACATTTTAAATCTTATTTTCAAGCTCCATTAATAATTTAAGGGCCTTAAAAAATTTAGCCAAAAGTACTCATGGGAAGGTAACATTTTTATAGTGTGGTGTAGATTTTAGTCTTACAGGCACGAGCTTCTATTTTGATTCTTTTGCTTTTTTTGACTTGTTCTATAAAACTGTTCTCTTTCATATATATTTATATATGTACTATTCACTTTATGATATCTGCAACCCACTGACAGTTACCTGGTCTAAACAGCTTCATTTGCTTTTGCAGTCATACCTGAAAAAAATGCTTTAGTATACAAGTCATCTATCTTAATAATTATCTCTTCGGTATGTGGTGAATAATCAACTTGTTTCAATTTACCCTGTAAAAACTATAAAACAGTTTTGTACAAAACTCAGCTTAGAATCAGCTCAAAACATGACCCTTCAACTGCACTTGCCTCACACGACAAAAATGTTCCTCAAAAGAAAACTTATATACGTTATAATTCTTCATTTTGCATTTTTAAACTTGTCTGCCCAGAGGAAACATACAACTGTGGTGAAAATGAAAGTATAAATGCTCTTTACCTCACCTGATAAGCAAGTTCATATATAGTAGATTAAATAAGAAATTATTGGATGTTTTATTTAAGACACTTTTTTCTTTGTTTTTATTCATTTAGATAGCAAAAAAATGCATTTAATCCTACCAATTCTTCTATAAAATAAATTCCATTTTATTCAGTTCTAATTTTTTTTGTTTTCCCATTGAAATTCAGCTCTTCATGCATTTTGACCTTTTTAAGAAAGCCTGCTTCATTGTGAATTGTGGGTGCATTAGGAAGGTAAACACATTCAGTACTTGTTATTCAGTGAGTTTGGATTTAGAAATTCATTGTCAATAGGTTAATCCTTTTGTACAGACAGTCTCTTTGGCTAAGAGGCATCTTAAACAAATAAAGGTTTTACCAAAATGCTAATTTTTCAGTCTTTCTGTCAATTGTCAAAGAACAAATCTCAGCGGAGGTCTTAAAATTGGTTATTTCTAGTTTACATTCACTTCATGTCAGCTCAGTTTCAAAAAGAACTTCTGTATACAGAAGTCTAGTCACAGACTATTTGTTACTCTGCTCAAGAAATCATTAAAACCTAGGATTTTCTTTGAGTGTTTTATGAGGATGAGGGAAGGGATAATGTATCTGGTTTCAACAAATATTTATAAATACCATGAATTGCAAGGATACCAAATTCAGCAACAGATTGCCTAGGCACTTAAAAAGAAAAGAACATACCTCCAGTCTGATTAAACGTCAAGTGGCTCTTGAACTGCATATTGCATTATTCACCAAGTTGATATATTTTAGACTACTGGTTAAAACATGAAAGTATAAATAAGGGATTTTGAGTGAGAATTGCAATAAAATTGCTACTTAATTTTCCACAATTATGTGAGCAGAATTTCAGCAATAAATGAGGCTATATGTACAACTATTATTTCATCTGTTAAGTTCTTTCATTGCTTCACAGTCTTCCTACAGGTCCCATATTACTGTTTATTTCTACCTCAGAAATGACAGACAATAAGACTGCAGAGGAAAATGTCCAACCTCCCCCGCGGCATTGAGAGAGCCCTCCTGAAATACGAAGTTCCAGAAATTGCTCTAAATTCCTAGGATCAACAGTCCATTGTTGATCAAACACAACCTCAGGTCATGAGTCAGAGCCACAGAAGACCAAAATTACAGTGAAGATACTCTTCACTGCGCCTCTTTATAGATGCTGTTTTCCATGAGCTACATCTAGATGATGCTCCCTACATGCCTACTGTAGGCAAACTTCAGTTTCTGTTCAGTTTCAGGGTGAAGTTCTGAAAATCTCCCCTCTCCCCCTATACATTTCCCCCCTTTTCCAAAGAGGACATACATCTTGTCCAGAAAATGACTCAGTCAATAGGAATCTTAAATTTCCTTACGTGAAAACATTTTTTTTTCCACATTGAGTTCTTATATATTCCATAGCTTTTGTACTAAACATCCTTTTTTAAATGCCGTGCGCAACAAAGTATTTCAATAGTCAAACAGAGCTTTCTCCTTAAAGATAGCAATTATTATAAAAATTATCTATTAATTGCTAAATTAATAATGTGTTGATTGTTAAATATGTATTTATTGTGGACTTTATGACTAGCAGTGCTTCATTAGGATATAGAAAATATTAGAATTATATGTATTAACTGGTCAACAAAATAAAGAGGAATTCCTCAACTGCTTCAACAATCTTGTAGAGGTTGAAGGCAAACTGGAATAAAGTCAGATGACGCTTGCTGCAGATGCAATCTAGTGCTTTCTCTTGTATCAGTCTTCATGATTTATGTTTTTCTGGTGCTGTTCTTCCCAGATTGATGTTTATATATTGGTTTTTTAGTATACTTCATATTTGCACACATACTTAATTTTTATGAAATAGTAGGACTTCATAGAGTATGGCTGGCTGAATGCTAAATGATGAAGTATTTGGGGGGACAATTATATGAATTTGGCTGGAACCAGAATGTTCCTGTTAAAAAGTCAAAGTGCCTACCTGTGGCTACTTTTAGGGATTTGGACCCAAGTAACAAGAGAACGGTCAAGAAGGCACAAATGCTGCCAGGAATAAAAAGGTGCTTCATTTTGCTTCTAAAAATATCTATATACCAATAGATGGAATTTAAATATCTGGGCATGTTTTGGACTTTTTACTGCATGGATTGACAGCCAGTTGTTCCGTTGTGTTAGGCATATAGTTTTCAAAAAAAAAAACAACCAAAACCAACACTTTTGGAAACTGGTCTCTAGGCAGTTCAAATTAGTCTGCAAAGTCAGGCTCTTTCGGAAAGGCTTGAAAAGCACTGAGCTTCTATCAGAATAAAATACAGTAAAGAATTTTATTAGTTTCACAACCAGTGGCCTTCTGCTCCACTAATTTGTTATGAATTTGTTTAACGGGTTTTTCTGGAGATTAATTACTGCAAATGCATTAGTAGCTTTCTCCATTAAAAACAAGGGCTGTACTGATTATATTCTTTCTGCTCTATCTGCCTCTCAAACTGTGTATTTGATAATTTTCATATTCTTTTGAATTTCTATACCATGCAGGGAATAGACACAATAAAAATAGAAGGTCAGTCCCGAAGCTGACCTACTGAACGCTGGTCTAACTTTTAGTTTGCTTCTATTGACAGAGCAGATGAGGGACACATAAATTGAGGGGTTTTGTCCCTGAAACTGTTTTTCTCAAGCAGGCATTTGTTAACAGTCTATATAGCAGCAGGCTGTGTTCAAAATTTTCTTCAAGTAAGAACATCAATAGCAGTAGTACTGTCTGAAGGAAATAATATGGCCCCTCAAAGCTGGAATATCTCATTATTGTGTGAAACTCTCTCCACACACTTGAATCAGATTTAGATAACTGAAACAGTTATGCATGGATAGTGAATTAACCAGATATATCAAATAGAACAAAATGTTTTAAAAATTTTGAAAAACTCTGTGTTTTGTTGAGCTCCCATGCCTACCCAAAGTCCCACTTGTTGCCTGTGTACCTTTACATAAACAAGCCATAATCTGATTTATTTTGGTAACAGTGAAGACATGACAGCACGAACATCAGCCCCAGGACAACTGTTTCAGTAAGTACTTTACGTTCTTGATATGTGCAAGGTGGCTCTTGCTACATCTTCACAGCTCTTGTTATCTAATCTAAGCTGCATATGTCTACCCATGCTGTTGACAAGTCTCCTGAAAGTATTGGAATCATACCAAGAACTTAAAATAATCTCAAGATAGCAAATGAAGTTTTTTCTTTAAAGTTAAGCTTTCCTAATTGACTGTGTAGCTTTTGATTTTCCTAAGGTAGAGACCATATGTCATAGGCAAGGTATATTTGAAGCTGGAATATTTTGACACATATTTCTGTTGACCTATGAAAGGATAGATTTAGAAATGCTTTAAAAATACAAGGATTGAAGATGAGAAATGTTCTCGTTTCTACATTTCAAAATTATATGGGGATATAAAATAGAAGATAGTTAGGATATCAAGAACTCCACAGGATTTTAACCAGGACCCAGATTACTTTTTCTTTTCAGGCAATTATTTAAAGGTTTTGTCCATCCAATTTTAGGCCCAGTCTTTTGTAGATGGCAGAGAAACTATTTCCCACATGTGATTTATCCTCTCTACTCATTGAGAAAAAGGAATACTTTCTGTCCCGTTGGGACAGTTTTATTAATAGATTCCAATGTACTGTATGACAGTGTTTAATAGGATATATTGTTTGTTGTATTTTGAAGAACAGCACAGAAACAACTTGTGCAGAGGAACTCAGCGAACAGGGATCCCTACAGAGAATTCCAAACTGGAACAAAGCTTTTTTGTCATATTCCTTGAGAGATGCATTCCTCTGTACAATTGTTCAATAGTCTTTTGAGGAATATATCTGAATATATCTGCCATGAATCACCTGACAGCAGTACAAAGACACTCAGTTTGTGTCTTCGCTAAGATATAAATCTTTGCCCAAGGTTTATAACGCTAAAATGTAGTGTTTTAAAACACTATGTTTTAAAAACATCAATTATATAAATAAAAATAAATACTGGGCAATTTTACAATTAGGTCTATCACCAAAGGGTCAGTATGATAACATAATCAGCTCTTCATTTAATGATTTGAAAAATCATCATAGTCTAATTAATATGCTACAGTAATCCCAGCCACACTGGAGTTTCTTGTTCTTTCCCTGTTCTTGTCCAATCTTTTTTCTGTTGGTGATCTCAAAGTACTGCCATATGTAGATTCCTGCATAGTATAGTATTTTGCGTAAGTTGTATCATGCATTTGCTATAAATTGTATGCCAGCTTTGTCAGTATTATTTAATTCTTGTTATGAGTGAATTTCATTGAAGTTCTAAAAGTAGTTTGGGAACACTTGTATTTGTAAAGTCAAACATCTGCACTGTTGTCTCAATGATTTGTCTTAGGATGTGCTTGTATTCATCCTATTCTGTCAAATGCAAATACGCAGTTTAGCCTTTACTCTCCAGGACCTGAGAAAGCAGAATAGACTTAAGTGGGTGGGCCTTCAGCCATGTGCCAAAAGTTCAGCTAGGAAAGTCGAATTAAAACAGTTGAGAAGATTTTTAATGATGATCTAAATCCTGGAGGGAAAATTGATAAATCCTTCCATTTTAGTAATGAATTCAAACATGTAATGATCCTTGCAGGGAGAAACACATTTGAAACAAAAAAAGTTGACTCGTTCCTTAAATACCTTAGCAGATGGATATGTGTCTCTCAGATGGACAGAAATTTAAAAGAGAAATATGGAAAAGGGACCCCCTGTTCATTCTGAAAGCTGTTGTGTACAACCACTTCTCCTATACATGATGCTTTGCGAGAAGATTGAAATGATCACAGTCATTAACAACACATGGTTGAGTGCATGCTCTAGTTTTGATGAAATTGATACTGCATGACCTGAATGAGAAAAGTGACATTTAATTCAGGGACACTTGAAAAGATTAATTATTTAACCCCTTAGTGTTCTTACCAGGGTGATACTCATAACTCACTAGAGGATTTCTTAAAGGGGCGGCAAAAATATTTCTTTTTTTTTCCCCCATCATCTTTGGTTCTTCAGTGAAAGAGATTTTTTAACTATAAATTAATAAACTATGTTTTATGAAAGCCAATGTTTTAGAAACTGGAATAGTAAATAGCACCATCATAAAGAATTTTGTTACTGACTTATGAGAACAGCACATTATTCAGTCAAGGGGCTAATGCTGTTGAGATTAAATCAATCTTCATTATAGTTGGAAGGAAAAATGATATAACAATAATAAATCTGAATGTCCATGAAGGATATTTACTATGTAAATGTTTACTAAATAAAGATGAAAGTAAATGCAAAAAGGAGGAAGGTAGCTACAGTGAAAGCTGATGTTTTATATAAGTAATTACTGGTCATTACTGTGGCATATATTTTATAGTGTATTTCCTTGGAGAAAATATGAAGGCAAAAGTTTTGAAACCTTGATTTTCTGCAGAAGCCCTGTTAAATATTCTGGCAAAGGATCTGTGAATATTTTGTCAAATGGGAGAGTTTCTGAATAGATATTTTGTGAGTTGCAGTTCTCTGAGCTTTCTCAGAGCTAATCACTTTGAGAGGGCAGGACAGGGCATAGTGAAAGGACTAGATTGTCCATCAGCATTTTCAAAAGTGCTAAGAGGCCTCTAGAAAGATGACACATGGCTTCTTAAAATGCAGTTCATGTGTTATCACCAATCTGGTGACATACATGCCCCTACAAAGATTAACAAGGTTTGCTAGATAGACTGCAAGGTAAAAATACATTGTCAGAACTTAACCAGGCTCAGAATGATGTCAAGTACAGATGTGCTCTTGAAGGAACCTTCTTAAAATCAGTCACAGTTAATCTGATGTTCTTAAACTTCTTTCTGATATTTCTGCTGAAAGGCATGTCAGTATTTCACTCTGCAGCACTTTCAAGGTGATTTGGACTGTTAAAGAGATGCATCATAAGAGAGGTGCTTAATTATAGGTAAGAGCATGAACAAAGTGTGATATAAAGTAATAGAGTTAATAAAAGGATGGTAACACAATAATAGCGATATGAGTTTGTGATCCATATCTAGTAGACTTCAGATATGGTTGATAAAGATCCTAAATTAGTTTTCTAATTAATTGTTTGGAAACAAAATATTTTCATTTTACTTTCCTACTACTTTTGCTTGATTGCCACGCTTTCATTTCAATTCCATGTTTCCACTTTTCTGCTCTATTTCGTCTTTGCAATAATTGCTTCTGCTTCTTTTCCTTTTCCTTCCTTTCTGTAATTTTAAATTGCAGCTGGTCTCCAGCTAGCATAACACACAGTGTATTCACTTACATAACAAATGCCACCAATCCCTTGCGTTGTCAGTCATTAGGCAGTGTTTTTAACTGGATATCAGCTTCCCAAATTATTCTCACACTATTCTCACACCATCTGCTTGTTGGATATTTTTCATATTTCATGTTTTTGGTTTTGTTCTGTTATTCTTTAAACTGAGACATTCTGGAAAAGTAACATTACTCTTTCGCTGTGGTATTAGAGAGTGGATGTTTTTTCACTACTCATTAGTCTAGTTTCTTAAGTAGTCCACAGTGCTGACATTCTGTAATGCTTAGTCTGGCAAAGCAGACTCTTATCTGCTGTGTCGTATCATAAGACAAAATTTACTTGTTTTTTGTAGAAAGGCCAAAGATCATTTTCAGGCCTAAAATTGTATTAGCTGCTTTTCTCTGTTGTTTATCTGATCTGCAGACTTTAAACCACCTGTTACCCTACCTGTTGATGACGTGGAAATATCAGTAGATTTATTTACCTTACTCTACTTCTTGTATTGTTAATGGTATTCCTGAGGTGAAGAACTGACCTCCTAGTTTCTCTATCCCTTTAAAGTTATTTCATCTATGTAATGAATCCACCTACATCATAACTTTACTGCATTCTCAGTACCCACAGAAGCTTTGTGAGGAGGAGGCTCAGTGTTACCCATAGCACCTTTACGGATGGTATTTTTGCCACGACATGCACCCACACATGGCCACAAAGCTCCCGCAACCCCCATGCATTATTTTAAACAATAAAGCCTCCAATGGTATTGGGGTGGTGTTGGGAAGTTCTCGATTGGCTTTCAGCAAGCAGAGATCCTGATTTTGCCAAGTTGGAGAATAGTAGCTTGTTGCTTGATAGCAGAACCTTCTATTATTTTCATTTATTTCTATCTTTGTAATGTGTTCTTACTAGCAGTTCAGATAAGATAAATACTTGCAGGTGCGGTAAAAAAAAACCAAAAAAAAATCTATCCTCTGTCAGCTATGAAAATTGTGGCATAGTAACGTATATGGGTACAAGCCTGCAAGCCTGATGGAGCTTTAGTGGTTTGTGGATTGTTTAGTTCTCTGTATAATGCTGTGCCAGAAGTAATTTTTCATTCTCACCTCAGCTTCCCTGTTCTCTCCTACACACATCTATCTCTAGGGCTTGGTAACCACATTGATATAACTGGCTATGGCTGCTCACACATGGAAATACTTCGTGGTTTGTAGATTGGATGGAATCACCAGAAATCAGAGTTCTGCCTGGTCTTGGTTGAGCAGTTACTTTGTGATCTAATATTTTCTCCCCACAGGGGGATATAACTCTTCAAGTCCCCTGTACAAGTTCCCACACTCAGGATTCACTTCGCACAGATGATTCTTTGTAACAGATCATAAAATTTCTAAATTTCTCTGAACTCACTTGTTAGTGAGCTCATGAACACAGAAAGCTTGATATGCAATACCAGAGACAGTTCAAAAAGATGTTTATCCCATTGTGAATTACCATCATTGTAGGCATCTTAATTTTTGCCATCTTATCCTTAGAAGGTAAATGTTTATAAGTGTTTTCAGTCATCAGAATATTTTTCCCCTGTACAAAAAAAAAAAAAAACCAAAAAAAAAGAAACAAACAAAAAGAACCCCAACGTTTTTAGGGGTGATAACTTGGCTTCCTCAAATTTTCTGTGTGGATGATAGTTCTTCATCTGATGGTGACAATCAATCAATATTTCTCCCTTTTAAGAAAATTATTTCATTAAGTATTTTCAAAACTGAGTCTTCTGATTTTATTTTATGAAAAGTACTGCTTAACAGGCACCAGCTTTTTGGCCCTTCCTGTCATGCGACAAAAAGGCTTGTAGGAGCCTTTTTCAGAGGCTGTGAATTTGTACTCCAGTCCCCTCAGCTGTGCCCGTGCAATGGGAGGGACGTGGGGCAGAAAAAGTTCTGCAGCTCACCACCTTCCACCCTGGCTGGGATAAGCTACACAGCCTCTTGCACCATGGTTTTGTAGACAGCCAATGATTTAAAACTGAGTATACACTTTTTATATGAAATCTCACTTTCCCAGGGAGAAAGTTAAATTTCTTACAGTAACAAACATTGTTAATCTCCTGATTATATAAGCCTTACATGAACCCTGGTTCCAAGTTACTCTGTTCATCTTTTGAAAATGTGATATAGTTGTACTGGGCCATGAGTGAGCACCTTAGCTGGATGTGCAGTCAGAGTTCATTGAATGGGTTAATTGCCTGCACTTATCTTTTAAAGCAAAGATATAATGTTTAGAAGAAACCCTTTTATACCATTTAACTCTTCACAAAGGTGCTGGAGCTTTTAGTTTCCAAATGTACTAGAGCCATGAAATTTTATGTCCTAACAAATAAGTGTAATGGCTAGTAATTGTCTGTTTATTTTTACCTGTGAAAACTGTAAATATGCATAATCTATGTAAATTATCAAATAAGACCAAGCACTTTTATTTTTTCTCCTAGAGATTGCTGTGTGAAAAGAAACATGGGTTTGGTATCGATTCATTCCACTTATTATACCTGATATATTGTCAAATTTGATTTAAGATTGTAGGTTGCTATTACTCCATTGTTCTTTTCTTGAAGAGTATATTCCTGACCTAAATCCAGTTCAAGTTATGAACTAATACTTATAGTTGGCATCTATTTTTAGTCTTGAAAAGTGATTTAAAGTAAAAGTGATCAAGTGCTCCTTCCTTGTGCAAAACAGTGGTTGCAGAACTGGAGTTTTGAAAGACAGAAATGAGTTGAAATGTTGACCAGACATTATTGTCTCAATGTTCTTCTCTGTCACTAGTATTCATAAGGAACTAGACTGTGGGATAATATACTTCATTATGTTTTCTAACATCAGTTACTTGTTAGCTTGCAGGGTAGTTTTCCCATTAGTCACTCAATATTGGTATGCTAATTTATCTGCAAAGTCAGGGGTTAAATACTACTGTACTTCAAATGGAATTTGATAAATTAACTTAGCCAACTAAAAGTGCTGAAAAAAGCAGGCTTAAAAAACTAAGATATCCTTCCATTTTTCAATCATAGAGCATTAGAAAACTAGGTAGTTTAAGAAAGCTGTTGGATATAGAAAGATGAGCCCTGAAAGACCTGAATTGCTTGTATTTGCATCCTGCATTTTCTTCAAAGAACAATTTTCATAAAGATAATGGAAGTTCACAATTTATCCTTCACTTTTTTTTCTGGTAAGAAGTACCAGAAGCATCATGTCTGGACTAGTTTTGGTCTTCTAAGTGCCCATAATTGGCAATACTGCTCATACCAGCTGTATATGAGTTACAATATCCTGAAGGCTTTCAATTTATTTTAACTTTTTAATACATTATAGAAGCACTTTTCATTTTTTTAAACTTCTGGCATAACCTGTTTTCTGTGAATTATTATAGAACAAACAGCTAGTGACAGGTAAATTATTCAGAAGAAATTAAGCGGTACCAGAGAATTTAAAAAGACCTTTTGGCTTTCTTTGTTGTAAATTTGCAAAAGTAATGCAACTGTGAGACTGGAAATGAAACTTGAATACCAATATATTATTTACTTTCCCTCTGTTTGATGAAACTTTTTCTTTGTATCTCTTCCTAAGACATTCTCACAGGCACTAAGCTCATTCAAAAAACTGTGGACTCATAATTGCACACACTGGCACGCACACACACACACAAAAAAAAAAAAAAAAAAAAACAGAGAAAAAAGGGAGATAAGATGTTTAAATGAATGGAAAGAGGTAAAGTTAAGAACTCGTTTTGTTGGTAATTTTATTTTTCATTGACTATACGTTCTTTCGTTCTGTCAGTGCACTGTGGTGCAAACCTTTGTCCTTACTTCTCTGCCTCGAACAGATATTATTAATTATTATTTACTATTACATATTAATTTTACTTTTTACTTTACTATTACTTATTATTATTTATTATTACACTTACACATGCACCCCCCAAGTACATTTTTGCTTTTACCGTCAGAGGTATAGCTAAAAAGGTAGAGCCCAAGAGACTGCCCAAGACCCTAAGAGAAGACCCTAAAAGAACAGCCCTAATAGCAATAATAGGGCTTTGTGTCATCTTTGTGTCATTATTGCTACCAGTTCCGAGATCTGCCTAGGCTCTCACACATATTTCACTGTAGTGTTGAACATATTCTTCTTTTAAAACAAAATAAATCAATAAATATGATAGGGAAATAATGCCGAGGGAATCAGAAAATTGAATGGAAAGTTGAAGATTCTCTATTTTCTGATTCTTCCTTTCCCCCTCCCCAAGTTAACAGAAAAACAAGTCTTTTGGAAGTTGTAAAATCTTTTGCTCAGACCACATACATGTTTTCCAGCAACTTCAGTCTCCTTCTTTCACCCCTGTTCTCACTACAGCACTAACCTTTGCAAAACTGTTGATTATCTTCTGCCCCCTGTGATTCTCCCCACGTCCTCACTCAGAAACCTTGGACTTGATATAGGTCAGCCTTTGCTATTATACTTGAGGAATACTTTGGAACAGTCATTTGGGCTGGAGAAGTCATAATGAAGGCCAGAAACTAAGAGTGGAGCACAGCCTTCCATTCTCTCATGTTGGGTATCTCTGCCTGCATATGATTTTTGAGGGTAATAAGGTCTTCCCATTCAGTTGTCCGGCATGTTGACACATGTGACCTGAGCAGATTCTGTTGGGATGATGGTGCTATAAAACATGAATTGAGTCTTTTATCCTAAAGCAGAGAAACAGTTTTTCTTGCCTCCTGTTCCAGTGTCCTTTCAATGAGATCACACTGCCTCCTAGGAGCTGAGTGAGAAATGAAACATGCATCAAGAGATTTTAGTCGCAAGTATGATGAACAGAATTGAACGTTACCAATGTGTAAGTGAAGAGGATATGACTTATAAAACATAAAAATGTTTTGGATTGATAAGGTATTTTTTAAGGGCTGCAGTGTTAACACTTTGGTAGAGTTAGCTCTTAGTCCTCTGCTGAAAAAACATGGAGAACTGCCAGTGCCCTATATGCAATTAGTCAAGAAAGTGCCTTAATACAAATGTGACAAGAGGATTTTTCACTACGCCAGTCTTACTTACTTGTTTCAAAGGCAAATGGATTTCATGGCTTTGAGTTAAAATGCAAGGGCTTTAAGTAAATAGCTTCTTATCCCATCATCAGTCCAGGAAGAACAGTGTCTCTCCTTGTAGCAGTGAGCAGTATGAAGAAAAAATTCCTAACCCACAAAATGATATAGAATGTGTCGTTTTCCTGAATGCTCTTTTACAGGGTGATCAAGAGGCTTTCATTTAGTGAATACATTTGCTCACTCAGTTTTGGAGAGTCGCCCTTCATTTATTCTTTCCCTTTGGAAGTACTTTTGAGTGCAAATTACTGCTATCAGAAGCCTTGAACTGAGAGGCTATTATTCTCCATGCTCAGATTAAATTAATTTTGAACAGTTTAATGCAGCATGTCCAAGCTGCAAGTCCAAGTGGTGTCAAATCTATTTCTCTGCTTTTTTAAGCTGCACCTTCAAGGGCAGTATGATTCATGGTGAATGTGTTCTTCTAATGTCTTTTGCTAAGCGTTATTATTTTCTTTCATTTGCAAGTCATGAGGCTAAAATGTTAACCATTTTCCTTCTAAAATTATATAAGAATGCATGATTTTATACAAGCCTGATTTCCTGAAAGAAGTTTATTATATTTGCTTGCTATACATGGAATAAAGGAAAAATAGTCATGATACAAGAAAGAAGGTTTGTTTTTTTTAAAAAGTAATAGAGAAAAAGGAGTCACTACAGGACCCTGCAATGTTACTTTATGTTAGAAGAAAGGAATTATCTTGATCAAGGTCTTTGTAATAAAATTAAGGGGATTTTAATGATTGGCTATATAACTCTATTTGTGTTTTTTGCCAAGTTATAAAAACGTAGCATGACATAAACCTGGTTACTTTTTCTCTTCAGGCTGAAGCATTACACTGTCTTTCTACTGCTTCCTATTGCTAAAGCATCATTAAAAGGTGATAATGAAGTTTTCCATGTGTTTTTGAACTCTAACTGGCAATCAGTTTTGCACAGTGTAGAAGTAGAGAATTTGTGATGACAGATCCAATGTACTTTCTATGGAGGGTACTTGATGGCCAAATAAATTTACAGATGCACATTTTAAAACCCATCCTCTAGCTTAACAGTTGCCATTTGCGTTTCCCATTTTGCATTCCTGTATATTACTGTATTCTCATATAAAGGTAGTTCAGTGCTTTCTGATGTATTTGAATACTTTTCCAATATCACGTTGACTTATGGTGTCCCTATTTTTACTTCATCATGCATGTCAAGTAACTGTTGTTGGTTCCATGGTCATATGTATCTTTAAAATTTTTATAAGATTATGATAATGTATTTGCATAGTCCCAAATATCTACTGGGTACTGTGTAGCCTCTCTATAAGATGGGGTATATATACAATTAGATTATGAACATAAGACGAGCATAACTGTCTGACAACTTAAGTCATCTGTATCTTAAGGGACAAGTCATAGTAATATATCCTGTAGTAACTGAAAAAGGGGAATATGTAATTCTACCTGAAAAAACAATTCATCTTATTTAAAGAGTGCCAAGGATGGATTTCTCTGAGAAGATCTATTGAATTTTTAGGGGCTGGAAGGAGACAAATTTCACATTGAGCAAATGAGGACTGAAATGTAACAAGGAGAATAATCTGTTCTGTAAATTATACAATATGAATTGCCAAGATTTGGTCCTATATTCATTGCCTAAGGAATAGTTATTTACCTAATCTATACTATTGAAGATACTTATTTTAATAGATATTTCATCATTGATACAGTGCTCATGGGGTGCATATTATTCAGACAAGCTGGCAATTCTATGGCTGAGATTTTAGAGATGACTGTTATGCATTTTATTTTCAAGAGCTTAGCCTATTGAGTTGAAAATCCAGGAGTTTTTCTGTTGTTTTCATGAAGCTGCACTTCATTAAGCTCTTTTTTCTCCATTTAAAGTTGGGTTAAATACTTTTGCGTATATTTTTTAATATATAGCTGGGATATTTGCAGAGTTGTAGAATCTTTCAGGGGCAAGGATAAACCATGCAACAGGTAAGGATCATAATCATTACCACCATTCAGTCGTTTTAGCCACCACATATTTTGTTTATATATTAGGACAAATGATAGTTTCAAAATATCACAATCATACATGACATCAGAATATCTGTAATATCACTTCTTTACTTTTCTTTCACTTTTATCACTATGGTGTTTAATTTATCTTAGGATTTTTTCTAGAGAGGAGGAGAGTATTTTAAGGGATTGAACCAAGAGCACATCAGACAATCTATTTGTTGTTCTGTTTGCAGTTTTAGATGCAAAGTTGAGTTCCTAGATAATTTGGCAGTATCATGGGACACTAATTGCTCAGACAAGAAAGCTGTAAGGGTACCGTTAGTGTTTCAAGTGCAGAGAATAGTGATGTGCATCACACTAGAATCAAGGATTTGCTGCTTGTGATTTGACATTGTAGTGAGAGATCTGTTGCTGTCAGCAAGTAAGGTTAAGGCACAGCACAGTGAAGAGACATTATGCCATTCTTGTAAAAGAGTGACTGAGAATAAGACCATGGTACCAATATCCTGGTAAGATCTTTAATATTTATAATTTTAAAGAAAAACAGAAAAATGAAATGAGGCAACAACATGAAAAATTACATCAATGCTTATCACAGAGAGAGATCAGAGAAGCAGCAGAAACTGTGGCATTGATACAGTAAAATAAGATAATGGATAATGAGCATTGGATGCATCCTTATTGTATTGAATGTGGGTAAAACAAAGTATGACAGAGGAAATGTTTTCTCAGATAGTTTAAAGCAATTTTAAGTATACTTACAGTACATTTACAGTACATTTACAAGTAAATTTTCAGACACCTAATAATTAGGAAATGGTATAGATTAAATGAATAAATAAAAAGTTTTAATAAGAAGGCTATATGTAAAAACTACTGAGACTGTAAACTCTTTGTTTGCTTCATCTATGAAATTATTGCAATCTTTTAAATATTCCTGTGTATTTTGTGGGAAATTTACCTGGATTCATCAGGGCATGGCAACTGGGACACATTCAAATACATTTTACTTAGGTGCAATGTCAACATGTTCTGTTTATGGGACGTGCTATAGTAAATTTTATCAAAGGGGCTGGGGATTGTTTTGCAGGTAAGTAATGCTGTCCCACTAGTACTGTCATTAGTTCAGAGAGAGAAAACTACTGAGCAGGTCCCATGTATCATAACACATCTAATGAACGTTCTCTGTGCACTGCTATTCAGATATTCTTGATTTTTCCCTTCCTCTGCTCAGTGCTGTGGTTATTCCCTACCCTCTTGCTGTAGATATTCCTTTTTAATAGTACCCAATAGTTGTCAGAAAAAAACAGTGGAGTGGTACTTCTGATCTGTCCAAGATGAAAGGATTTTGTATTACAGATAAATCCAGCCTGCCACTTTTTCTGTAGATTGTAAAAATACAGGAAAAATTAAGCAAATACCAATTTCTATCTTTATCCCTCTTATGCTATAACAGAATTCTGGATATCTGAAAAAAAGAAATCAGTTTGTTCTCCCTTTATGAACATTAGACACTTTTTCTTTGAACAGCTACTATAAAGTCAAGAATGTCATCTTCCTCAAGTTTGTTATTATTGACAAATGACATTTTCTTTTGTCATACTGAGTCCAGGACATTCTAGGACCTCTTCTCAAACTTTTGAAGAGACAGCATAGCTTAGCTATATACAGTACAAGCTCGCTTTTTCTTCCCTTTTGAAAACACCACTCTGTAAAAACACTGAAGTGTAAAAGACTGGTCGACGAACAGTTTGTATTTTACTTCACAGAAGATCTGCTCCATTATCTGTTAAAGACACTGGACAGAGTCCCTGGATCTAGTAATTGCCTTTGGGACATAGACTGAAGTCCCTGGAGTTTTGTCTTTTACAAACAAAAGGAAACCACCTACTATTTTTGTGTGTTTGTTTTGCCTTTCATGTAAAATCTAAGGTTCCTATGTAATACCAAAAAATAATGGCATGTATAATGTTATAATACTTTTATATCATTAAACCTTTTTTTATCATAGTCTTACCCCACTTATTGGATTATTCTGCAACAGATAGTGGTAAGGTTTTTTTTCATTAATGGTTATACTGTTATTGGCTCACAGCTTTACAAGAGAAGTCTTTTTGAAAAAATTTAAGCATATCCTTTTCTGAATGTATAGGCATCTCTTAAAATATATTTTGGTCTACTAATGGGATACCGTTTTCTGCAGTAATTTATATTACATAGATTGGATTTATCATCGCCCAAAAGTTTAGGCAAACAACAATAGCTCTATCATGTGAAAGAAATTTATTTTAATAAGATGTGGTTTGGGATGGCTCCAAATATTTTTTTATTATTATTTTGTTATTTTATTTTTTGAAATCTTAGATAAAGAGGAGATGAGATCATCTGGCCCATGGAACTAGGCCGAGAGATTATGGATAGATGTAGTAGCATTTTTTTGTAATTTTAAAGAGAGGCAAAGAGGAGAAGGTCAGGCAATCTGAATAAAGAAATTAAAATGATTATGGACACATGCACAGAAAACAAAGTCTTAGTTTAATTGTTAGTATTCCTCTAACAACCATGTTACCAGGCACCTATCGACCTTATTATGAAAGATGGACTCTATGTCTTTTTGGGGTTTTTTTGTCTTAAGAGTCAAATAACATCCAGTGTAGATTTTTGCTATACCACCATGATTTTTGAGAATCCCTTCTAAAAATTCTTCTATCCAGTTGGAAACTTTCCAAGCATTTAAAAGAATTTGGGCCTTTTCAGAGCAGTAAGTGAATTTTAATCATGACTGGAAGTCCTTCTCCTCAGTATCTGCTCAGTCACCCTATTTTTCAGGGCTTGCCTTACAAGCACAAGCAAATAAGCCTATGATGAAGTCAGGCCACGCCACAAACAAGATACTAGAATAAATTTATGGGATGGAGACAGGTTCACTTTTGTGCATATCAGTGCAAAAGCGTGTTCAAGCCCCAGCTTCAAGGAGGGTCTGTATTTTCATGACATTGTATAATTCCCACACTGTTAATAAGGTGTGAATCTGATTTATGGCAGCAATTTTCATAGGGCATTTTAGAACTCCGTACCATTTTAAAAAGTTTGGTCTCTAGGAACAACATAATGAAATCACTAATATAATCAGAAAATCTCTAACAAGATAAACAGAATTCTCATTCTTCTTCCTGTCGCTAGCAGTGTTGAAAATGTTTTCCTTGCCCTCCTCATCAACCTGCTCATATCTCACAGAGGGCATATTTGGCATCTGCAAAAGCTGTGTGCCAAGTCTGAGAGTGCATTCTTCATGTGTTAGTAACTAGCTCTAGTGCTGACTGTGTGAGAGCTGAGACACTCACTTATGTAAATCATATGTGATTTGTGAGGAATTTAGTCACTGTTGCATGCTCAAGACCACAGTTTTTCACAAAATCCCTCATGAGCTCAACCTACAAGGTCAAATGAGAGCACTTAATCACGGAAAGAGGCGGTTTCCGATGCTAACATTTGAGCAGAAACGTGCAGCTGAGTCTTTATAGCCATCAGTGCCCCTTTTACAGTTTACTTAAAGACTGAGGTTTTGTTCTAGCATGAACTTGAAAGCAAGATTTATTTTGGTGCACAAATGCCAAGGAGGCCAAAGAGTGAAAAGACATAACAAATATAAAAATTATATTAATATAATATATAATATTGTTATAAAATAATAA
>VXBJ01007648.1:1093266-1167198 GCA_013400055.1 Nycticryphes semicollaris | reverse complement strand
AAAGATATATTTAATATATAATGTATAATATAAAAGATAAAATAAAATAAAATGTTGATCAGGTTCACTGACTAGGACAGTTCTCCTGTTACCCTGAGACATTCTTGTGCCTATGTTAGAAATTATCTCTAGGGCATATTACTGTTGGGAAGCACAGATTTGAGGGTTTGATTGAACACTGTGATGAGGTGTGGGAGTGAAACCTCTGGTTTAGAGGGACCATAGTTGTGGAAGGTGGACCTGTTGGATGATAGCAAAGAAAGAGCCTGGAGGATAATGCAGTAAAGAAAGAGGATCTGAAAGAACTGCTACTTAGCTGCTGGGTGTGTGATAGGCAGAGGGAAGGTGGTTTATTTAGTACAATTGCTTACAAAATTACTTATTCCTTAAGACATCTTCTTTTGAGTAAATCCCACTCTAGTTATCTCTCTACCTCTTTCATGCGATGAGAAACTGTAGAATAAAATCATGCAAACTCAGAAGCAGTAAACATCTTCACTTTTATTTACCTCCTCAGATCAGCCAGTTGATTTGCTGCAGTCCTGATCTCTTGATGCTTAAGCAGTTACATTACCAAGCAGTAATTTGACTTGTTAAAGCCCTTTTCAGAGTTAGTTTAAAAAAAAAAAAAAAAAAAAAAAAAACAAACCCCAAAAGCTGTAATGAAAATATATTAAAGGTCTAAGTTCTGACATCCAAGAAATTAGAAAAAAAAAGATGTACCAAGTTATTTTTAAATACCAATACTTTACTGTGATATTAGATGTTGAGAGAATTATGTTTATATGCATGTAAAATACACTTGGAATAGCACACAGTCCAGGTGGTTGGTTTCTATCTAGAATATAGCTAAAAGTTCAAATTTTATAATACTTGCTAATTGCTTTCTTTTAATGTGGGAAACAACATAATAAATTAGATAGAAAAAGGCAAGAATATCATGTCTTTCAAAAACGTGAAACTCTCTCCCTTTCGCTGAAGTACATTTGGGTGTTTCCATTAAAATCTTTTTCACTTTAACCTTGTTGAGCATGAATGGCCTGGTCCATTCTGCTCTATTTGAATTGATGACTGCATTTCAACAGTGCAGCACCAAAAGAATTGTTTCATATCAAAGATTCCCATGGGGGAAAATTCAAAGCATAGTTAAATAAATAAACAACAGTGTGAAATCCAAACTCTTTCCGTTATCTTACCAGCCTCAAAGCTGCCTGAAAATGGATTTTCAGATGGGTTGAAGGACTTTACCCATTATCTTGATAGCCTGGTTGCTCTACATGAATTGTCCTGATGCAGACTTTGGCAAGATAAGTTCAAGTTGCATACCGACTGGAGATTCCTGCTTCCTAGCTCTGAAATTTTGCTTGGGAAACCTGAAATAAACAACTGCAGACCAGAAGGCACCAATGGAATGAATCATGGGTTTTCCAATTTAAAGAAACATGCAGATTTCAGCAGTCTGATTCAGTTCTAGTCTTATATAGAAAATGATAAGAGAAAAAATCCTTCCAGTTGGAAAAAAATAATTCAATGTTTTGTTAAAATTTTCTCAGAGTGAATTTTCCTGATAGTCTTAATACTGGACTACCTATAGTTTTTAGAAAAAATTACCTTGTTTTTCAAAGATGTCAAGAACTAGCAGGGTTGGAGAATAAATGGGTTTTATTCCCTATTTGTGATTTCCCTTCATATTTCACACATTGTTTTTTTCTGTGGTGAAAAAGAGAATGGGAAATGGGAGACAAATTTGAAGGCAGGCCCAACTGAATCTGACATTCAGAAAAATGTACCTAGATACTACAAGAATAAACCCAAATTGACTCTTGTCACTTTTTATCAGCTTTGAAAAGGAAAGTAAATGATAATCTTACCCTGCTAACCATTTTTTTAATATCTTCTTTAGACAGGATTTGAGTCAACTTTGTTCCCCTTTTACAAACCTATTTTATCTCCTAGTTCTGCATCCCAAGATGGGAATAAAATGTTGTTTAAATAAGAAAAAAAAATCTTCAAAGTCAAAGCAGCAGTTATATAATGAAAGCATAAGCTTAAAGCTTAAAAAAAAATAAAACCAACCCTGTGCATAGAGGTTTATTTTTAAAACATTATGAATTGTTGTCACTCATCAAGCAGCATTGAGAGTATATTGAAAACCTACAAAAGATCAAAGAACTTCCACATTCTGTCAATTCTGCATTTTTAGCTTAAATAGTATATCAAATTATTCTTTGGCTTTTATTCGAATGTGAAGTACAATAATCAGTGTTCTAAAGTTAATCTGAATATGTAGTTTATTTCACAGTTTTTCTATCTCTTTTTTCAATGAATTTTGTCCAAAAAAAAAAATCAATGTTTTTCCTTCATAAATTTAAAATTCAGGAACATTATCTATTAATGATATTACTGACAGACTCTACACTGCCTCTCTTTAAAAATATTCAATACAGCAAAATCAAACAAAAAATCTTGAAATCAAGCAAAATCTTGAAAGGAGGATGCTGTGACTGGTAAATTTCTGGAGAATTATTAAAATCCTAATCATTTTCATGAGGAAATGTTGCAAAAAGCTGCAGGTACAGCTTCTATATTATTTTTCCTTCTATATTATTTTTGGCGGTTATGGTATGAGTATAAATGCTATGAATATGCAAATGAATTACTAGAGTACTTAAAATATGCATAACATGCAACTCTTCTTTCGGAGGGAAATTTGCTTTCCTTTCTCATCACATGTCTGGTTTGTTTTGCTGTACATATTTTTGTTTCAGATTTTTATAAAACACCCATTAGATTTTGAACATCACATTCATAAAACAAAGTATCTGCAGTTCTGAATTTATTGAAGTTCGTCTTTTGGAAAATAGCAATTTTCCTATGCTGTGTTAATATTCATAGCATAACACCAGCATGGCAACACATTACAAAAAATAGTTCGTTGGTTTGGCTCCAAATGGAGGTATATTTACTTTTGTATTTTTTCCTGCTTCCCTTATCATAAGAAGCAGGAATTCCAACCTACTTTGTTAAAAAATATTAATATGGTGCACGCAACTTTATATGTCATAAGTATGGTTCAATTTTCCCTTATATATTTTACTGCTTATATTGTCTACTTCATGTAAATTAGAGCTTTTAGCTATTTAATAATTTCTTTTCTAAATGTATTAACATGTTCTATGTATATTTTTTTAGACTTTTTTTTTTCCAGTTTTGTAACTAGAAAGTTCTTTTTAGATCACTATTATTTCTATTATGTTTAGCTTTCGTGTTTTAGGTGATGATGTGGAAAATACTCAACAAAATCCTATGGTCTCTTTTATGCAAAGCTAGCAGAATATAATCATAATGATCCCTCTTGCTAGAACACCTCTGGGATGCTTTGTTCTGGCCTTGCTGAACGTGGAACTGTTTTCTCCTTCAGCCAAAAATGAATATACCTGCTCTCAGTGAAGTGGATGCCCTATTTTGTTGCAAATAATTTAATTTCAGCATGGAATTTATCAGAGTACTTCCTGCTCTGAAACTGGTTTTCCTTTTCTGCTTCTTTAGTGGTATGTTTTGATGGGGAAAAGATTCTCTCTCTGTGTTTGCTTATCTTGTGTCCTTAGGTGCTACTGAGCTATCCAGTCCAAATAGGCCTCAAGTTTGCTTACATTTTCTTATTCCATGCTTCTGAAGGTTATTCCACTTAGAGTGGGTACTTGCTGTGTGTCTCTGACAAAGAGTTACTGATATACCCTTAGGTTTCATGCATGTGACAAGCAATGGTAATTTATCTTATCCCCCTACCTGCTTAGTATATTGTTGAAAACTGGAAAACTGAGTTGATCTAGTTTTAAATGCTCACTGTTGGCCTAACACAGGTTAAAGTTTGGAGGACGACTGCCAAAAACTTGACATATGAAGACTGAAGTATTGATACCCTAGCCAGAATTTGGAAAATGAGGGAAATTAAAATATACCACATACAAATAAAAAAAGTGAGAGAAATCGGTGAAGAATACTCATTTTACCATCTGATGATTTTCACACCCCTGAGCTATGCCTCTGGGGTACTCTGTACTTGTGACACTTTACAGAGGGTGCAGGTTGGTGGTGCCAAGCCCAGATCTGCCTGTCCCTGCAGACAGCACCCACCATTTCTCTCAGGTTTGACACGTCCAAAAAGACAGCACCAATTTTGCTCCCACCCTATGGAAAAAAATGTCTGAGCAGAAATAAAGTGCTTTAGTTACCCATTGGGAAGATCAAGAAAAGTTTAAAGATAACAAAAAGAGCATACATATCATCTTACTAAGCCTGGCTATCACAGGGAGGTATTGGTACCTACACTCTTGTCCCTGCTGTCGAGCTTGTCAGGACTGTTTTATCATCTGAGGACATTGTCCTCTGCCTTCCCTGAGGGTCAATTGTTTTAGTGCCATTCACAGTCTTTGATCAAAGTTTCAAAGCTGAATCTTATACTTCAGTCATGTCATACTGTAGAAAATGTGCTTCAAAAATACTAATGTGCTCTCCTGTCAGTGTGAGTCCTACCAGTTTCATCTATCTGTGTCTACTTGGGGAAGCTAGTGCAAGATTTGGCTGATAAGTATGATTTAGACAACAGTACCATAGTGAGCCAATGTACATATAAATAGACGTATTCACAGTCCTCATGTATTTCATAGCTGGAATTTCTTTTTTGAGCATTTTTTTATTTATAACAGTTTGGATTATTCTGTCCTTTTATGTCTAATAATGAGTAATTTCTGATATCTGTTCTTCAGAGGAATTTCCTTTTGTCCTTGGCCATGGATACTTCATGTGGGGTATGTAGGTGTTACCTCCTCAAATAACTCAGAATATAGAAATTGCCAAGCAGAACAGTAGCTCAGCTCTTGGGGTATCCTTTTCTTTGGCAGTAGACTGTGCCAGATGCTGCACAAAATAATAATTTGTTCCAGACCTCATCTGGGAACAAGCTTATGCCCTGAAGTTCATCGTTTTCACAACATGTGTCTTTTGAAATGTCGCATTTGCTTTTTCCACTTATGGTTTTAGAGTTATGTCAGATCCTTAAATCATCTTTGCTCATCTGAGTTTCAGCGTTTTTTTAATAGTCTGTGTTTTTCGTAGTTTGCGCCCTTGATAACCTTGAATACTTTTTTGTTAGTTTTTAAAGCACTTAGTGTCTTAGCAGTGATCGTTTCCTACGATAGAGGTCAAGCTTTTACAGTGAGTCTTTCTCTTCTGTGCACATAGCACTTAATATGAAGAAGCTTTTCTGTTTGATGACATGTCTCTGTGTTAAGAAGTATGGAGGGCCTGAGACATTTCAAGGTAGACAATCCTTCAGGTGTTTATGCTACTTCTTTAGAAAACTATTTTGTACTTACTATGTTTTTACTCGACTTTCTATGCCTTTACTTTCAAAAATTTTCACTTCTTGATTTTTTCCAAAAATACAAATTAATATTTTACATTAAAGGCAGTTTAAAAAGTTACTTTTGCACTGGTGAAATTATAACTTGCCCTTTATATTTCATTGCAACCCCACAATTGCAAAAGGAATGTTGGCCAGAAGCAAATCAAGAAAGTTGAATCAACCCAGCTGAGTTTAATACAGGTTTTTCCTTCGGGTTTACCATTCGGAAAGTCTGTGACTTGCCATTGCTAGGGAGGGTACCGGGGGGATCATAGTCCTAAATCAGGAGGGATAAGTCTGTGCTCAAGTGTCCAGTGCTTTGGGATCAAAACTATTTTATAATTTCTTTATATGAAATAAACAGAGTATGTGAAAACAACAGGAATTCAGTGGTGCTAAGAGACTCTGCATGGCAGATTTCTTCAAAGGAAAATTTGGGGAAATTACAAGCATATGAGAGAATAGTCATCAGTTGGTAGCAAATATTATCAGATAACCTCTCAATATAATATCATAAATAATATATGTTTATAAATATGTGTGCTTAAAATTAACATTTGACTGCCTAATAAAATCTGGTGAAGTTCCCGCTGACTGGAAAAGGGGAAACATAATCCCAATATTCAAAAAAGGGGAAAAGGAAGACCCAGGGAACTACAGGCCAGTCAGTCTCACCTCTGTGCCTGGCAAGATCATGGAGGAGATCCTCCTGGAATCTCTGCTAAGGCACGTGGAAAATAAGGAGGTGATTGGTGACAGCCCACATAGCTTCACCGAGGGAAAATCATGCCTGACAAATTCGATAGTATTTTATGATATTGCCACAACCTTGTTAGTCAAGGATAGGGCAACAGATGTCATCTACCTGGATGGTAGCAAAGCATTCGATGGTAGCAAAGCATTCTACACTGTTCCGGAAGACACCCTGGTCTCATAATTGGAAAGTCGTGGATTTGACGGATGGACACTAGGTACATCAGGAACTGGTTTGATAACTGCATTCAAAGGGTTGTGGTCAATAGCTCAATGCCTAAGTGGTGGCCAGTAAAGAGTTGCATTCCTCAGGGACTGGTACTGGGACCAGGGCTGTTTAACATCTTTGTTGGAGACATGGACAGTGGGATAGATACACCCTCAGCAAGTTTGCCAACGACATCAAACTGTGTGGCTTGGTCGACACACTGGAGGGAAGGGATGCCATCCAGAGGGACCTGGACAGGTTTGAGAGGTGGGTTCATGCAAACCTCATGAAGTTCAACCAAGCTGAGTCCAGTGCCCTGCAGCTAGGACATGGCAATCCCAAGCACAAATACAGGTTAGGTGGAGAATGGTTGGAGAGCAGCCCTGAGGAGAAGGACTTGGGAGTGATGGTGGATGAGAAGCTCAGCGTGAGCCAGCAGTGCACACTGGGTAGCCCAGCAGCCCAGACAGCCAACTACTTCCTGGGCTGCATCAAAAGAAGCGTGGCCAGCAGGTCACGGGAGGTAATTCTACCCCTCTCCTCTGCTCTTGTGAGACCCCATCTAAAGTACTGTGTCCAGCTTTGGAGTCCTCAGCAAAGGAAGGATATGGACCTGCTGGAACGGGTCCAGCAGAGGGCCACAAAGTTTAGCAGAGGGATGGAGCAACTCCCCTATGAGAACAGGCTGAAAGAGTTGGGGTTGTTCAGCCTGGGGAAGAGAAGGCTCCGGGGAGATCTTACTTCAGCATTGCAGTATCTGATGGGAACTTACAGGAGAGCTGGAGAGGGACTCTTTGTCAGGGATTGTAGCAATAGGATGAGGGGTAATGGTTTTAAATTGAAAGAGGGGAGATTTAGGTTAGATACTAGAAGGAAATTCTTTACTGTGAGGGTGGTGAGATAGTGGAACAGGTTGCCCAAAGGAGTTGTGGAAGCCTCATTCTTGGAAGTGTTCAAGGCCAGGCTGGATGGAGCTTTGAGCAACCTGGTCTAGTGGGAGGTCTCCCTGCCCATATCAGGGGGGTTGGAACTTGCTGATCTTTAAGGTCCCTTCCAATTCTAACCATTCTATGATTCTAATAAAAGTCAAATCAGTTCCAGTTTCATGTATTGCCTATATTAGTATGGCTAGTTTCTTCTGGATAAGTAGTTTTAAAAAAAATCTGTTTAGAAGTTTCAGTACTTGCCCTAAAAGTCTCTTTTCTCACCAGATTAAATATTGAGAAATAAAACAAAATATGTAAATATAGTATACCCAAAAGCAAAAAATTAATTTCCAACACAGATGGGTTTCAGGAGGTCCACTGCCAAAGATTTTAAAATTCTTGTGCCAGGGGGCAATTTGCTTGCAATGGAAGAAAATGTATCCAATTACCCTTATGAAATTATGTGCTTTGCTCCCTAATCAGCCATTTGATGGGATATGTGAGATGAAGGTGCAAGCCATGACTATCTGTTTCTCATATACTTGAGCGAATGATAGGTTCAGTGTGTGTTGTTTCCCTATGTCCTAAAATATGAGGAAAAAATTTAATAGGTATCATAACCTGACCAACATTACACTGCAGGTAAAAATTAGTAACAGGTTTTCTTCTATATATGCTGTACAGTCATTAACCTTTCCAGATAATATGATATGTGCTATAAGAAGTGTTTCACTCCATATTCACCTCCATTGTTCTGGATTTGCTGACTGTAGTCCATCCTGACCAGTTTAATATCAGACCTCCCTGCAGCCATCAGGGAACAGCAGCAAAGCACCAGAAGTGTTTACGGGGGTAAAGATGTTTGGTGGGTATATGAATAACACTTGATATGCTTTGGGTCTTTCCCTTCCCTTGATTAAATGATTAGTGCTTGACTTCTCTGTTGCTCATTTATATCAAACTCAGGACACTAATATGTATGCAAATAGAGGTTCTTTATAAGTTTATCCTGAGAGCAGCTATATAAGTGAAGCTGGCCTCCATACTGTAAGTCTATCTCTCTCTTAGCTCAATGTCCCTGCTGCTACTGTGATTTTTAGTGCTTTGAGCCTGACATTGAAACTCCATTTTTAAAAGCAATGTATCAGTCCTCCTATTGAAAAGCCATAAATACGGAATGTGGTCACGTAATATAAAAATGTTTTCATATTGATTTCTTTGTATAAATCATAAATTGCCCACACTATAACTTTGTACAGACTTGAGAAAAGCACAGAGCAATGGTAGCTTTGGAGAAGATGCTTGTCAAGCTACCACTGATACTAACAGTCCCAGAGCTGCAGCTGATATGTACTTATCTGCCTGCTCTACTTTTGGAATGAGAAAAGTCACAAAGGGATACCTATGCCCAAATATCTCCTCTGATTTTGAATCCTGCAGAGGGCCTGATCAAACTAATTAGACTTTCTTTCTTTCTTTAATTTTACCTATCTATCAGGAATTGTCATTCAGCACGAATCCCATAGGAATTTTGTGACTGTTAATTAGCAAAACATTGTGAAATCAGAAAGGACTCAATTGCAGTGAGGAGAAAAACTTTCAGAAAAAGGAACAGAACTAGGAAGAGAAGAGCAAAGAGGAGGGACAGAAATTAAACATATGAGAGGGCCCAAGCTGAAAGGACAAGTGGAGTGCAGAGGGCAGTGTAATTCTGATAGAAGTTGCATGAGAGACCCAAAAAGATTTGTTTTTCAAGTAAAGACTTATCTCTTTAGGCAAAAATGAGAGAAGAGTTGGCATTATACAGGTGGTCTGAACAAGCTCAGAAGATTTCAAGTACATTAAAGTTTTAATAGTTTATTATTATTCTGTCAAGCAGTTTTCTACAATAAGGTTGCTTTGTCTAATTTTGCTGTATGACGTGTTTGAGTACTCTGCTTGTTCTAAAATAATTACAGAGAAATGGAATAGGGAGCAGAACTTAAAGTACAATATACTTAAAAGTTTCGCATTGTATAGTGTTTCATACAGTTAGGCCATGCCTATCTCACACATCTGAGAAATTATCTGTTTAAGCCAGGAATGGTTTAGTTTGGAATTTTATTTCCTCCTTCCTTCCACATTCCTCTGATTTAATTTCAAAGAAAATACCTGTTACATCTTTAATACTGATCATTGCTGGGAAAATAAATGTGATGGGTAGATAAAACTGAAGTGGCTGGTGAGTGCCAGAGCTCAGACAGCTGTCTCAGACAAGTATTAAAAAGTTGGAAAGGAAATCCTTTCTTTTATTAAACTCCCATAGGATAGAGGTGATCCAGAGTATGTATTAAAACCTTTCAAGTCTACAAAAGTACTGCAGAAACTGAACTGGTTATTCAATACTTAGCTTAAAGAATTATTTCTTGTATGTTTCTTCATAGTTCAATTTATCATTCCATTGAGTCTACCGGCAATATGATTTAAGAGTCTGACAAACACATTAACCTCTTATTAACAATTTCCACAAATTCCTTTTCCAATCCTCTTTTTTTGACAGGACTAGAATGCATAGTAAATCTTATTTCATTTTGATTTTTCTTAACTCACCCTCTAAACTTGATTAATCTATTTTTGTCTGAACCTAATAGGGCAGAATCTGTTGAAAGATGACTGGGTTGGTTATCTAAATAGACAGAAAAAATTTCAAGTTTCACCTGACTAGGCTCACTAGGCTTCTGTCCAGGCAAGGGTCAGAAAGAAAATTTCCTTTGATGAACAGAAACAAAGGACTCCCAAGCCAATTGTAAAGGCTGAATGCTTTTAGCATTTTAAAAGGTAAATTATCAGTGGTGTAAAATAACTTAAGTATTGTAAGATCTCAAAGAAAAACCTACTAACTGCAATTAAAAATGTTCTCTTCCATAAACTATCTACCCCTTCTTGATTTGGATTTTAGCAATGTAAGTTAAAAGCATTTAATGAAATCTTTTGGTACCCAGACTTGCAAGTGTGGGGTACATCTTCTATCCTTTTTAGGTCATTTAAACTATGTGAAAGCTGAATATATTACAGTGGCTCCCCTTCTTTAAAATCTGTCATTTTAGAAACTGTACCAAAATTTTTAAATAAAAATAATTAGGTAAATGGTAGTTATATCAGAATCAAAATACGTGAACATCCACAGGAAATGTTTACTTGTTTGTGAGACATTTCTCAGGAAAATTTGAGCCAGGCTGAAGAAAAACTTCCTGGAGAAAATCATTTCTCTGAGTCCTCCACCTTCCCACACATAAACTGAACTACTATAGCCCATGTTTCTGTTTGGGTTCAGGGCGGCTAGTGGTAGTCTGTTAATCTGCCCTTGTCGTGGCAAATTGTTATGAAGTTCACATAGCAGTATATGGCTCAAAGAGGTTTTGCTCCAAGAGAAAGCGGATACGTAGCCATATGTAACTCCCTTTGCTAATAAAATTGTCATTGTCTCTTGAAAGATTAAAGATCTATCCTCCCTCACTTGGTCTGGAAATGAACATTGTACTTTCCTATAAGGACTGTGTTTCAAGTGGAGTGCAAGAAAGTTTGTCCTTCATACAGTGACAATTATTTCATGTATGTCCTTACAACATTTCTTTCTTCTTGTGGCATCAAATTTGACCTTAATTTGGCTCCTACCAGTAACATTATAAAATATGCATTTGAAAGGAGGTATTTAGAATATGAACTGCTAAAATTTAAAGAGAGTAAAGCAGATGGCGTCAGATTATCTGCTAAATTTTCATCTGCTAATTTGAAAAGGTCTTAATTCAAGACATCTCTGCATAGAGAAATCAAATTTGGTACTGGAGCTAGATCATGTAGCAAATTTCCATGGACAATGACGGAAAGATGCCCTACAACTCAATAACAGGACTTATTTGAAACACTGGTAGTCACCCTCTGCCTCTGAAATACATGTCTTTCAAGCGTAACATGTTCAGCATTACGGTAGAGTGAGAATGCACACTTCCACGCTTAGAGACAGAAGTAGTGTAATCTACTCACATGGGTAATGTGAGAAATAATTATTTCATGTTCATGAAGCAGACAGAAAATTAAAAGTGCTATAGAGTGGTTGCTATTAAAAATCTTTACATTTTGACTTCGCAATTAGATTACGTTATCACAGTATTCCCCTTTTACTCAGTATAGGAACATCTAGGGAATATTACAAATCCAGGAATGCAGCAATGGCATTAATTACTTGCAAATGTAATTAAAAAAAACAATACTGGTGATCTCTGATGATCATGAAGTACCCATTTACTAGAGCAACTAGAATTTAGGGCTGAAAATGTTCCACTTTATGGTATGATTTTATATGTCAATTATAAATGATGTTACAAGATCTTACACTTCAGTCTTTTCTGATTGCCTTACTGTAGATGGGAATGATCAGATTAGAAAATGTTGGCCTCATTTAAAGCAGCACTGAAATACCCTTTGACTTTACTAGAAAAAGTTTCATCCTTAGTCACTTGCCAAAAGCTATGGAGGGAGTAACTGTCATAGAAGAGACTGAATCAGAACTCATGAGTATTCTGGTTAGAGCTGTGTAGAATGTTTTCAGAGTAATTCAGAATTCTTGAAAATGTTCCAGTTATCAAGCAAGGACCTGAAAGTAGGTGGATTTTGAAATCTATCTTAATAAAGGAATGCATGACATCTTTAAAAATACTCGTGTTTTGATGCAAAAACTTTGATGCCACTTTTTACCTCTTTTTTTTCCTCTTCCACTGTTTTATTTCTAACCAAAAAAATTGGAAGCCTGGGGTGAAGTATGATCTTGGTGATTTTCACATCATTCAATCTTTAGTTCATTTACGCAATCACTTGACCAATAGACTTTTAAATAGACTCAGAGTTCTGCACTTCAGTTTACAGTTTTTCTAAGGGAATAGTTACCTTAATCCTTACATTTTTTATTCCACCACCGCCCAGTACAAAGCCAGCAAATTAAAGACAACTAAATGGCACATGTGCTTTGTGATATGATCCAGGGATTGCGCAATATCTGTAGGATTTGTACATACTGTGTGCTGTAGAGTCCAAATAGGAGTCCGCTAATTTTAATTTTTTCAAGTAATTGAGCAATACAATTAATTATACAAGGACAGATAACTATCCTGTGAACACAAGGTTATTAACATTTCATAGCAAACGTTCAAACTGGCACCCTAAATGGTAAAATACAAGCTGAAAGTGTAGATGCAATTTAAGGAGCTCAGGGCAGGGGAAAGAAATGGGAACAAGCATAAATTACTTCTGTATTTTTAGATGGTGGTATTCATAGTTATTTTTGCAATACTAAGAGTCTTTGAAACATTTGAAGTAACTCTATTGACATGTCACTGGCATTGCCAAGGCCTGGGCACAGCTGCTTGGATGCTGTAACACACTAACAATGCCATTTCTCGCTCAGCAGTTTCCTGCTTTGCAAAATTTCTCTGCATATTTCTTCGGGGTGATGTTTCTGCGCATTGATCCAACTTCCAATGGCTTCTAACAATAATTTATCAGAGGTTGCCAGGCAGGATTAGGGCTTGTTGTTAAGACCGTGACACAGATTTCAGAGCTTGTTTGTGGCTGCTCACTGCCAGGCAATGTCTTTGAGAGCCTTAGCTGGCATGGAGGAGCAGGAAGGTAAAAGGCTTTAGTGGTGCGTTGGTGGGAGTGGGCAAGTCATTTGTTTTTTAACATGCAGCTCCCTGTAACCTCTTCAATATTCACTGTGGCGTTGTGGACAGGTACGGGACTCATTCATCTAAACATTGTTCACATGCATGTTATTACACTTGCAGGAACTTATACTGTTCTATGAATTAATTTAAATATTACAGTAACTACTAATAACATACAGATTCCCATGGTACTTAGAGTATTAAATTTCAGATGAGAATGCCTCAGAGAGACACAGTGCTCTGTGCCACGCAGGCTGCATACCCATTTTCTGCTCAGGGAGAACAAAAGCTCTGCTCGATGTATTGTATCACTGCAGCCTGACTTCCCTGTGCTTACTCAAGAATTACTGTGCAACACTCTCCACGACCAGCAGCAAGTTCATTTAAGTCGGTCTCCATTTGAAGGCTAGTCCAAGAGTTACGCAGTTCGGTAATACCTAACATATATCATTAGTGGCTTCTGGCTGTTGTGCAGATTTTTTATCTTTTCACTAAGTACAGCATGTGAAAAGCAGTAACACTACTAAAACAGTACTATAAACCTAACCTTAGATTAAGTAAAAACATGAACACAGGAGAGTGTCCACATTTTTGCATTCTAAGCTAAAATAGTCTTTGCTGGCTTTTGTTAAACAGACCTTTTGGGGTTGTATTTAACATGGCCAAATGAGTAGATATTTTTCAATAAATAGTTTAGGATTTTGATGTCTGTATTTTTGTTCCCATGCTGTTGATTTGCTTGAGTAGCTTGTCATCTACCTGCCATCTAGCTTGCATGCCAATTCTTTTCTGCAACCTTTATAAAACAGTTTAAGAATCAACAATAAGGTCAGGATGTGTCAATAGCATAAGAAGGGCAAGATTCTTACACGTCTCTGAAATTGATTGGTGGGTGCCTTACGGCACTGCACATATCGTCTGTGATTTCTGTGGTGCACACACAGCAGCTTTCTGCGGTGCACAGCAACCAAACAGCGATCTAGCACATCTAGGACACTATGATTTTTTTTGTCTGATGCTGCTTGTCAAGTTTGTTATTTAATAAGAAGGGATTGAGCATATATATATAATTCATACATGAGCAGTCAGATATTCATAGATGAACTTTCTGTGCACCCATTGTGTATATACACACATACTAAGCAGAATCTAAGAGAATATTGTTGTTAATATAGTACAGTTTGATTATCTTCTGAGTTATGTTTCCATATTTTACTCAAATGCTAAATAGTTCCACTTAGCAGGCAACTTGGATCTGGTTTCTGTTTGCAGTTAACTTTCAGTTTGTTGCTCAAATGAAGCAGGATGTAAGGAGATCCTGGAGACGGGGGTGCAGTGGGATAGTTGTGCCTTTGAAATTCAGTGGTGTATATAATATAGAATTTTAATCCTCTAAAATTCTCCTGTTTTCACAGTGCATCCAGTATTTAGATCTGTCTGACAAACTACATTTATTGTGCAGTATTGACAGTCTTAAATTCAATCTGCCAAATAATTAACCTCCCCCTGAGAAACTCTATAAACAATTTTACTTAACTTTACTAGACACTGCATTTTTAAAAAATTGTTATGTACAACTAAAAATATCTTCAAAATTTTCAAATCTTTACATAAAAAAAATGAAAAATTGTGTATGCATCATACTGCTGTAAACCAATATGATCATCTGCAACTAAGAAAAATTCACGTTAGAATAACCTGCAAATGGCCAGGGATAGAGATGTGTTTCTTTTCTTTGCAACTGGGATTCTGGTTTTTTTTTTTTTTTTAAATTCTTGAAACTAATTAAAAGTTCACATTTACCTCACGTTGTAGTCTGTATTACCATTGATATTTCCTGTTGCCTGGGTGATTTTGGTGTTTCAGATACTGTTGTTCAGTAGAGAACATTTAATATATTTATTTTAGCAATAAATGTCAGCATCACAACAGTTTTTGATCCTGGAAAATTATACATGTTGATTTGAAAAAAACCCATGATGTTAAAACCCGGAAACCCTCATATAGATGCTTTTAATTTTAAAATTACCATTCTTTTTTTCTTCTGTGGAGGTGTGCATATATACGCATATGACAGGTAAAGGAAATAAGAATTGTGTAAATAATTTATAAACACATTATAGAACATTTTTAATATCAGCTATCTGTAGAATATGTGACATAGTAATTATGAGGAGACAAGATGAAGTTGTGGGCAACAGAGCATTAAAAACACGACTGTGAAGTACCAGGTGCCACTCAGTTTCACCTAGTGGGGGATGGGAGTGTGTGTGATACCAACACACAAATATGTACCTTTTCCCCGTAAAACAGAAGTGAGCCCTGACTCGGGAGCCCTGCAGACACACCAGCACAAAGCTCCCCACAGAGATGCACCACCAAGCAACTGCAGAACTGTCCTAGTGGCAAAGGGGAACGTGCAGATCCCTGTTTGAGATCCCAAACCTTGAGCAGGACAGTCTTACAGAAAAGCTTCCAAATTGATTTCCGTTGTGTTTGACCTGTAGTAATAAGCTTAACAGCTACTTAAAATCTCATGGGATGCTACTTCCAGCAATGTTTATGGTTTTCAGCTGCTGAAAGCATGTCCATTTATATGTGCTAAGCTGGCTTGCTTTTTTTTCTATAAATATCTGAATTGCTGCAGGCATCATCTCTATTGTTATGTATTTAGTATACTCTGTAACCACCACCAGCATTTACATACCATAAATGTCTATGATTTGGCTGCATTCTAAATTTCATTATCAGTTTTTCATTTTAACCCATGGAAAAGTAGAGTTCTCTCTCTTTCAAGTAATTATGGTATTTTAATGTTTCAAATTAAGCACATTAGCTAACAGATATGAAATATTTATCTCATGGTAAAAATATAGGAATAATGGAATAGCATATAGTCATGGTTTGCAAATATTGTACTAAAGAGCATTTTGGCTCAAGAATTTTGCTATTCTCAACTCAAGCAATATGTTGACCATTTCTTTATTTCTTCATTTGCTTTGTCTGAGAGTCTTATTAACTGATAAATGTTAGACAGGACATTTACAACAAATAATAAAAAGAGGTAAAAATTTGAATTTAATTCCAACACCACCCCACCACCCCCCCCCAGCAATTTGGCTACATGTAACTTACTGCCTTAACAATCTTTTAATGGATTAAGACAAAGTGAAAATGGAACATTGCTTTGTGACCTGTTCAGTCTTCTGAAACTTTTGGATAAGGTTTAAAGTGTGCTATTTCACAGCTGCCTTAAGGGAAAAGAAGGAGTTTTCAGATACCCTGAAACAAAGGTAGTCTAGAGAATCCTCCTAGAGTATTCTGGGAAATACTAAGAAACACTGAAAAATTAAGAGACTCAGAGAGTCGTGAGCACACTATAGTAATATCTATAATAATATTAGCTGTTTAAGTTTGGGGTGTGTTCAATTTTTTTCCAGTTATTTCATTTTTTGTTTGTCATATAGATATTTTGGTACAAACAGAACCTTTATCCCTAAATGACCAACCTTTTTTTTTTTCTTATATCTGCTTACTTTCTAAGATGTGTGAATAGGGTGAGATGCTGCTGTAGGAAAGAAAAATGGAGAGAGAAAACTTTGCAGCAAATAGTTAATTTGCTGCTGTTAGTGCTAGCTGCCCTGAAATATTTGGTCAAGGATTTATGTAATCAAATTGGCATCCTCCACTTACTTTTGCCATCTTATTCTCTTCATCTGTTTATTGTTTGCAATTAGCCGTTAATTGATGTTATATTGTGCTATGTTTTTTCTTGCTCTGTAAACTATGTGTGCATGAACATTGATTTCAGTTTCCCAAAAGTGGGGATAGATGAAGAAAATTTTTGCTATCAATGTGAATTTCTGGGGTTTATTGAAACATATTCCTGAATATTTTCTTTTCAGTTTTCACACATACCATTTGTTGCTTTTGGATATATAGTGGGTACTTAAAAGTTGGGCTTGGCTTTATAAATAGAGTTATGAAAGGAGAGTATGGAATATGTTACAGAGACCTCTACAGAAAGTCAGCCAAGAAGTGTAAGAGGAAAGAAGTGAGTGAGGTCAGTGTGAGATCAGTGGCACGCTGTTTGGCATCTGCATAGTAAGCATTGCTCTTCTGTGTGATGATTGAAGGGACTAAAATCCTTCTCGGATATAGAAATGCTCCCTGAGCAATGAAGGAATGTTAAGATGCACGAATCGGTGACATACTGTAAACGAGAAATGGAGTGAGACTGCCTGATTTTGATAAGAGAATTAGAGTGAAGTGATAGATTGAGTTGGTATCACTGAGGTAGGGGAAGCTTTATATCATAAAAGAATGGATAGACAAGGAGAATAAAATAATACTAAGCTTTGTGTCAACAAGAAATGTGAAACGTGTGAAGAAATGCATGGAAGTATAAAAAAGAATGAATGAATTTTCTTGCCAGCACACAAGTCTTTGCATAAATTCTATTGTTTACTGCCTGTTGTAAGACTTAGGATTTATTGTCTTTCTTATGCTTTTCTTATATGCTTTACTTAAGCATACAGTGACTTAGCGAAATCTCAGTCCTTCAAACATTTAGTGCTTTGTATCATAATAATGATGTCTGCAGTGGGAATACTGGCAATAGTAAGCAATAAGCTTCAGAAGTAAGAGTCTCCTAGATTATCCCTGCAGTTTAAAAAGTTCATGCATATGAGTGTCATTTTTCTTTTATAGTGAGGATCACATTACAATTAAATAACATACCAGTACTAGAATCATTGTGTGCCGAGAAATAGTGCTGTAATGATCTCTATGCAGTCTGCACATTTTTTTTATTTTATGATTGATAAGATGCATCAGGTTACAGTTGTCTCTCATCATTAGACCTGGGAGTGGTCTCAAGAGATCCTCCAGTTTGTTCTTATATCCCAAGATCAATTAAACCAAAAATGTTCCTGATTAATATTTACCTAACTTTAATCTCCGTTTAAAAGAAAAAACATAAAAAAAGCTGCTATTAACGCAATTATAAATCAATAAGTACATTAATGAGAGGAAAAGAAAAACTAGCTGACTTTTTTTTAATAATAAATGAATCTGAAAAACCACCTTTTGTTCTTTTTTTCCCCTCTGTTCTTTCTCCTACAGCTTTGGAACTCAAATTTCACTTATTGTGCTTTTGTGTATCTGTATTCTCCTTTGATATTCTGATATCCTCCATCCAATTTTGACTCATTACACCAGTTATTCTGAAATGGTCAGCTTTTATTTTTAAATAAAATGTTATTATTTTTCAGATTTCTTGGTATTCCATTTTTTTTTCTTAAGCTGAATTTTCAACTGGTACTTAGTTTTTTAATTTCAAATCTCCATAAAGCTGCTTAGATATTGATATACATTAATTTAAATATTGACTTTAATATATTTAGTGACAACCTGAGATGGCAAATGCATGGACAAATGTATGGGCATCCTTAGTCTGTAAGTGGAACAGCAAGCACCACCCAAAATCAATATTAAATAGCTTCATCATAAGACCTAGTTTCCACACGTTCGTATCACTAACTTCTCACACTGAATTTGTAAGTGAAGGCTGCCTACCTCAGTCTGAATATGTTTTAAAAAATGTTAGCAAAAATACTATACATGTCCAGAATGAGACAAGAAGAAAATATACTGGTTTGCTTAACTAAAAGACAATCTAACACTTCATAATGTCATTCTCAAATATTCCTAGAAATAGGTAGGAGGAAGAGTTACAGTTACATCCAGGGTATTATTCTTGAATATTTAATATGAATCTCTGAAAATTAAATCCACCTTAAAACCTTCTGGTAAATTCAGTTTTCTCAGATTTTATTTTTTCAGCAAACTTTGAAGAAGTTTTATTCGCACTGGGCATGATCCAGCCCTGCAGCCAAACAAGATTTTTCCTTCACCTGCAACTTTTGATTGTGTAGTTTTTGCCAGGAGAGAGTTAGATCACATGTGCTGGAAAACTCACCCTCCTGTGTCCTCTGCAGCCCCTAAGTGGAGTGCATAAAACAGCAGATTTTTCTTATTCTTCAGCTGTCAGTAAATATCCGAAACAGTGTGGACGCTTTGGATCCTTTTCCAGAACCAGTCCACAAAGAAGTTTGCAGCACTTGGACCTATGTGATGGACCCCAACACTTGTAAGGAAGTATATGGTTTTAAAGAAAATGGTATGTAATAAGAGAATTTATGAGGGTTTTGTTGAAGAAAAAAAATACTAAAAGAAAATGCATGCTGGGTCAATGCAGAAGGCTGATCTATCCCAGTATCCTGTGACAGGTAACCACCTACAGGGGATGCTTAAGCACCAGCAGAACAGCAGAAAGGAGTGACACTTAGCTAGAAAACTCTCCAGTTCTCCAGTAGCTTGTGGCTCAGCAACTTCAGTAGAAATAAAACTGTTTAGATCCCCTGTCCCATTTATTTCAGCAGCTGAATAGAATTCAGCAAATGAGGCAGGGTGTTGCGGGAAGAAAAAAAGATGTCCTCATGGTTAGTGACCTGGAGAATTGGTTTTCTTCATGCTCCTGACACACAGTAATGCTATGCTGGTTACTAAACACACACTTGATAAGGGGTTTACCTTAGCTGTGTATATTCTGGACATCTGACCTGGGACCGTAATATATACCAGTGCTGAGACCTCACAGCTGCAGCTGAAGTAAATTGCTCTGCCTTGGGTATATAAAGCACAATATAACAGTAAATCAGATTTTAGATTTCTGGCATTGCTTCTGCTATCTTCAGACTAGGAATAACAATATGCACTTATCTCAGATAGTTGTTATGAATGTGTTGTGAAGGGCCTAAATACTGCATTGACGAGCGTTACAGAAAAGGCACTGGAGAAATTAATCATTTAGTCTAGGGGGTTTGAATAGCCTACAATAAATAAGGCATGACACCATACAGTAAACAGTGGGGATAAAAGCATAATATTGAATAAGCGTCACCAAGTGATTTATTCCCATCTTGTGCACTGATTGAGGGCTTTTTTTCTGCAGAAAAATTCATTTGGGTTTTTTTTTCACAAGGAGACTATGAACTGAATTGGGCATACAAACATAGCCCATCTGAATCATGATGCTTCCTAATTTTAGGTGCCTAATTCTGAAACTTATGGTAACTTAAGCAGTTTATTTCTAAGAGAGAAATACCCTTGATTAATCTGATCTTCTGGAGCATGTAATAATTTTAAATACTTTTAAATATGTTTACTGTGTATTATTTAAGCTGTTGCTTTTCTCACACATAGAAGCACACATAGACTTTAGAGAGCAATTTTATTGGATGATGATATGAACACACAAGTCTTTTAAGATCTTACTAGAGGGTATAGCACCTTTGACATCATCACCAGATTTTTTTCTCACTTGTAGAAAAAAAAAATCAACTAAAATTAGAAACAGATCAATTTTTCAGCTGGAAGATACAAATTATTCTCTGTTATGACTCTATTACAGTCAAGCAGTAACAACAGAGGGGAGTATGATATTCTATCTGTATATAGACAAGTGAATTTCTCTTGTGAGTCATGCCTGGAAAGACAATTTAACAACTTACTGGTATTGTCAGTAAAGCAGTATGTTATTGAGTGGGTCTGTTGGCTTTTTTTCACACAAGAAGTGTGAATTTCCCAAAGGCCTAGTGATTTGTAAAGCGCTATTTAGATTTATTCTTATCGTTATGCTAGACTTAGTCTGCATCATGCAGTCAGGCCCCAGGTAAAATGTTAGCTTTCTGTGGGAAAATCAGGAGGCTGATGAGTTTCAGGAGCTTATTTGCCAAAATACTCTACTCTGTTGAATAGGCATCTAGAGCTTCAGTATTTATTTTTATAATGTCCAAAAAAAAACCCCACAACCAAAGACCCAAGGAAAAAAAAGAAGAGAAATAAGATTCATGTTAACATCCCCAGAAGGTACTAGCTATTGACTTTGCCTCCACTTGCCCTGCAGAGCTTGCACACCCGGAGTTTGTGTGCCTTTCTACCATTTTGAAAACAAATTTATTGAGGTGTGGCGTGTTTTTTTCCCAATAACACAGCTATGTTCAGAAAA
Source organism: Nycticryphes semicollaris (assembly GCA_013400055.1). NCBI lineage: Eukaryota > Metazoa > Chordata > Aves > Charadriiformes > Rostratulidae > Nycticryphes > Nycticryphes semicollaris. The sequence goes on along the minus strand of VXBJ01007648.1, from coordinate 1,146,134 downwards.
CATTATAGAAATTATGTACACACCAGCTAGACGTTCCTACAAATTTGTAGACATTTCATTTGGGTCATGACTACAGCAAGCAACTTATTTTCAAACTGTGTTACCTAACATTTTTTATTAACGCAATAATCAAGAACCTGGAGTGAGTATACACAGGACAATTTGTGTTCAAAAGCATACTCAGCTCCTTGGAGTCATAATAATGTTGATAAACTCAAAGAAGCTATTACAAATGTTTCCAAAATGAATCGTAAAGATTAGCGAAAAGGAAATAATTTCATCACTTTATTAAAGATACAATATTTCAAATAATGGTTACTGACATGCACTCAATGTGATATGGCATTTTATAAAAATAAGTTATGCAATGAAGTGAACAAAAATTTTTATGTTGACCTCATTAGGCTAGTTCTTGATTATTCTTGAAAATGATATGAAACTCAAAAAAGCATCCATCCATAATTTCCTCTTAAATCCTTTTGAATCCTTCCAAGTGAAACTGCATCAGCTCCAAAGTTATCTTTCCAGGGCCCAAAGTGTGAACAGCTTCAATCATTACGGCTCAAGTAAAGCTGATGCATATTTGTCTCTTCAACAAGTTAATGAGGATTTAAGCTGATTTTTTGATGACTCTGAAAATCACATAATTTTTTTATGAAACTCGGGATTGAATCAGAGCAGCTTGATGCAACACCTGCTGATGCTGACTATTAGTATCATCAGCAGTTGTTCACAGCAGACCCAGACTGAGCAGCCAGAGTAAAGGATGCAGAGAAAGTAAAGGTATACCGTGAGAACAGAATACTTTACATATATTATAATGAGGATGGCCAGTAATCTTTTTCTATGCTCAATATTGGAAACTATGATCTTGGCCTAAAAAAATCCTACTGCTATTGTCTATGTCTGTGTTCAAATGTATGCAATGGATACCTTGGACAACCCGTAAAAAAATATTATTGGTAAATTTCAATTAGTTATCTCAATCTTTTGTTATTTTGCTTCCAATCTAATTCCTAGTTTAATAACTGTTATCTGGACTGAGATTTTTTTTTTATAGGCATTTAACAGGATGCTCTTGTGAGTTTAATGTTAAAATTATTTTGAAACATTTGAATCTATGTGGAATCGTAATTGTAAACAGATTTTGTAGATTAATGCTAACAAACACACACCTGCACATGTGCATGTGTATATAAATACTTTACAGTATGCATTAACCTAGCCTGATTATGGCCTATGTCCTTTTTAAATACACTGATATTGTTACCTAGTTAGTATATTCTGGAGTTAAAAGAAATGGTTCAAACATCTAATAGTAGTTGCAACTCATTATTCCTCTCCATAACGTGGAGTACTAGGAATAAATATATTTCATAGTAAATAGATAGTAGTAGATAGATAGTAGTACTAGATATAGTAAACATATCATGTGGTTCTAGTTAGAAGACCATGCTCTTTGGATTTTATGGCCAATGTAATCTCTCTTAGTTGATTAAGTACTGTAATTTTGTTAGAGTATCTGAAAAAGGCATTCAGGCAGTACCCCAGAACTGTATACATTTTGAATGTGTTTATCTCAAAGAAATTCTACAGCACTCTGCAATATGCTGAGATCTTTGGAGTTACTTTATAATTGTAGTAAACCCTTTCCACTGTCAAGGACTTTCTATACAGCAATTTCAGTGATTGCTGCAGAGAAAGCTGCTGCACGTTACTGAATGCTACTGCAATAGTAGTAAATAATTTAAAGTAATTAAACTAGATAGTGTTTTATTTACAAAATATTAGTGCAGAAAATATTATTGTATTATACAGTAAAATTTCAGTAGTAAAGCAATTAGTATCTTTTTCTTAGGAAGAAAGAAAAGATGGAGTTACTAGTTTGTTTGTTATAAATTTGGAAAAATACATTTAAAAATTAAGAGTTTCCATCACCCACCCGAACTTCTTGCCATCCAGAAATTTTGCACTAGTGCTGTATAACTTAAACATTTTAAAATAAAATTTCTGTTTCTATTGGAACATAGCAATTATAAAAATATTAGAATATTGTTAAATACGTGTCAACACATATTGCATGTCATCCACATCTCCCTGAACAGAAAAGGCTTCCCTATGGACAATTATTTGTCTACTAACAAATATACAGGGACTGCAGCTCTCACTGGCTTTGAAATGAAATTATTTTAAAAATAAGCTCAGAACTGCTAGAGTCTGTGAGCAGAAGACCTTCCTATAGTAAGCTTCTTGGACCTAGTTGCTAATTTCTTTGTTTCCTTTATGTTCTTGGCTTTATTTTTCACTAGACATCACCTACTTTACACTCCTATTGGAAAATATGGGATAATTGAGGAAAGAGGGTGTTTCTTTTCTTTTCCTCCTTTTCTATCTGGAATATTTTTCTTTTTATGGAGAGAATAATTTATCAAGATAGACAAAGAGTATCTTCAGTTTTGTTAATATTTGCATAAATCTGTACAAACTTTGTCACTTGTGTTACAGTGACAAAAAGAAAAAAAAAATGGTCTTGGAGACACATTTTACCTCAGGATGACATAGAAGGACAAAATAAATAGTGCAGTATCTGTGGTTGAAAAGATTATTTAGATGGCCTGTGTGTTGAGAACCAGGTGAGTATCAACAAAACTAGGAGGTTTTTGCAGAAACCCCCTTGTGGTTTGCAGAACAATTCAGGGTTTACTTAGCCTGGAGGTGAAAGGCAGATTGAAATCCCTTTTCTGCAAAAGAGTATTCAAATTTTCACCAGCAACCCCATAAAAGAGTCTGAATATAGAGCATTCCTTGAGAATCCAGAGTGATTCACATCAAGTTGCTTTCAGTCTCTACTGTTTGCACCGTTCTGTGTTGCAAAAAAAACTTGAATATTTAATAAAGCAGAGACTGTGACCATATCCATCGTCTACAAAGTAAAGTAAGTCCCCAGGCCACCATCTTTACTTTCATCTAGTAACATGTGATTTACATTCATTTGAACTGCTTCTGGTTTTCTTGACAGAGTTAGAAATTTCATTTAATCTAGATTTGATTTGATTTGATTTGATGGAAAACTCATTTTGATTTGGTTCAAATTTGCCCCATTTTTCATAACAACAGGATAGCCTATTATTACTTGAAAAGTAATTTCTGAGTTAACACTTTTCCTTTTTTTTTTTCTTTTTCCCCTCCACTGTTCAGTCTCGATGTTTAGACTTTATTTTCACAACTCCTGATTTTAGATTACTGCCATTAACAATTAGTTCTCCTGTTCAGAATAGTAATAAACATAAGAAGTTACTTCTGAATATTGCATTAATGAAGCCTGATACATGACCATATAAAGCTTTAATCCCTTTGTACCATGCAGATTATCTTTGTTACATGTGTACTTGTTTAATTTTACATATTACTGCTTTAATTAAAAATACTCAATGTTTTTCAGTTTGAATATTCACCAGATCTAAAAAGTTTCTACAGCCTTTACAAATCTTTGAAGTTGGTATATATACATATAAATTTGGAAATATTATTATAAGCATTTTATTTCAAGTGCTATCTAAATAATCTTCAGCTATCTTTATTTACTTCATATGAATCATGACTAGTTACAAGTTTGCCTAGCATACAAAAGTGTAGAATATCTACAGTTGGTCTTAGAAAACCACTGGAAAAAATAGACACTTTTGACTAAATAAAACACTTTGCCAGTACCTGGAAATTATTTACCTGGGTTGAACACTTTGCCTCTTACTTTCATTTAATTTTCTCAAGATATACTGTCTCCTGAATCCTGCATTGTAAAATAGTCTAGTGCTCCTAAACAATATTTAAAATGACATTTTTATTAAATTGGCATGAAGCATGTTTCTGAATTGCTTTTAATATGATAATGTTTTGCAGTTTACTATGCCAAAGTGCAGCTTGGCAGTTGAGTTTACATTAATATTTCATCCAGAAAAGGCCATGAGTTTGTAATTATAAATAGACCAGTTCAACAGAAAGAGATGGATGATTCTACAGCTACTAATTTTCCAAGGAAGTGATGTCTAGTTGAAGACCGAAGACAAAGATGTGCAACTGCAGAGGGACATCTGCAGATCATTTTAAGCAGTATTACAGAGGTCTAGCTACTTTTCATAGTGAATTACTTGGGACTGGCTCTAATGCCCAAATTTTGGTTTCTTGGTTTCTTCAGCTGTGTATTCGCAAAAGTACTGGCTCATCCAGAAGGTAATGCCAGGCCTGTCTTCCTCCCTCCTCAACCCTTATTTCACTCACAAGCCAGCTCACTCTTTAGCTCACTCTGTTTTAACTTCTTAATGCAAATTTCCACATGGACTTTTATATTCCAAAACAGGGGATTCCAGATAAAAAGGTATATGAATATGAGCTTAAATTTTAACTTTCAGAATTTTCCTGGGTTATGAATGACACATATATATCATCCATATTGTCCTCATGCAAAAGTGCCTGACCTGTCAACATCTCAGGTAGCTCTGGAATTGCAATTAATGTGGCAGGGGCTGCTGAACTAAATGGCTATGCCTTTTCAGACGCCCAAAATGTATCTCTAGGTACTGCACTGCTGCTGCACATTGATCTGAAAACAAGGCCAGGTGGAGGCCAAGCTAATTCACAGATCTTTGGGATGCGTTCTATGGTGTGGACATGCCAACAGATAGAAAGGAACAGAGGTGACAGCAAACTGTAAATACTTTAACTTCACTCCTGCTCACATTAACAAAATATGATACTTGTAGTTATATGGGAAAACTTTTCCATACTGTTACTGTTTTCTTAAACTGAAGAAAAATTAATTTTAATTTGTTGAATAGCCATGGATACTTAAATGCTATATTAAGTTATATATATGCTATATATATTATCACTATAAAGGGATAAGAAAACTGAGGGTTCAGTTAGAAATCCTACTGCCACCAGTAGAGTAGATATTGCATCACACATGATATGCACAATACGGTAAATAACCATTGTGGAAATTCTCAGTGAAAACCAACTAATGCATTAAGAAACCAAGTCTTACACTTAAACATCCCATCTTGCTTTGGGGCATTTTTTTCAATAGTATTATTTAATTTTGTCCAGTTCTGCTCAGTGGTCAGCGTATCTCCTCTATGCCTGGAAATAATAAACCCTACAGCTGCAGAAATTTTTTTACATACATGACTAGTTCTATTGTAATCTATTCTTTTGTTGTAATGTTTTTAGTTTTGTTTTACTCTACTAGCATGTTGAAAGCACCTTTAGTGCCAGATCTTCCAAACACACACTAAAGTGATTTTACTTAGGTGAACTCGGCCCATGGTAGTCAGTGCTACACATCAGCAAGATTAGCCCTGATGTCTTTTAGCAAATTCTGAAGACTGTCCCTAAAGTACCTGCGAGAAGAAGTTTATGTATGTAAGATATACTGACAGAGTGAGGCAGCATGAACAGGCTACTGTGATTATCGATTGGGGAAAATGATTCATCCAGTTCAATTTTATCTGACAGCTGTGATATTAATTGCTATGGACACATACACTAAGAGATAGGGAAACTATACTGCAGTGTTATCTGTTACTACACTTTATTTGCAATGAACTACCCTACTGTGGCTTCCAGCCCTATTTAAGCCTCAAATTTTGCCCTTAATTGTACCTGTGCAATTCCCTAGAAGTTAATAGAGCTGTCTTGCATTAGCAGAGAAGTTTCTCTATGTCCAAATGTGACCACAGAGAAATGAACATTTTGAAATTAAAAAAAAAAAAAAAAATAGAAAGATTCTTAATATGGAGAAAAAAATAGTAGGCACTTGAAAAGAAAATGGAGGGAATACACCATGTGTATGTAATAGCTCTATAAATAAGAAATAAGGAGCTAAGAGTTGAATTCTCTCCTGAAAGAACTAAACAGGGCATAGAGGTTAGAGGCTAATCTTTCCTTCATCAAAGTTAATGGCAAGCTATCCGTTAACTTTAATAGGAGCTCGATTAGTCTCAAAAGGATTCCACTATAGCAGGATAAAAGAATGAAATTATGATTATTATGGAAGAACACACAGTGTAGAAGGTTATTGACAGTAAATAAGTTGGTGTGAAAAGAAAGGGGAAAAGAATATAAAGTGTTTTCAGTTATCATTCCTGTTTTTGAAATGGAAGAGAGGAAAAAGAAAGAATAGAATAAAGAGCAGGGAAGTTGTGGTTTATGCTGAAGGATGATACATGGCAGGAAGAGTAAGATTCAGTGGTGTCAGGTTGATGTCGAGGAGAAAATTTCTTTACAAATACATCTGTAGTAGATTTACATTAAAGGCCAAGTGAAAATTAGTGGACCCACCTCAATAACTTAATTTAAAATATAATAATAATAATAATTTAAAATAAAATTAAAAAATAAAAACAACAGGAAAAAAACAAGGAAATAAGAATATATAAATTTGCAGCTTAGATTTGCCTCTGAATTACTACATGGTCTATATCAAATAACAGAACCTCTACTTGTTTTGGATCCTTAGAAATATTTATCTGTTTCAGACATTAAATATTAATGTTGTTCAGTGGTTTGAAAAACATTGAGTGCTAGAATAGTACTTGTTTATCGTTTAATCATATTCCCAAACCAAGGAGAAAGTTGGATTCTTCAATATTTTTCCTACAGCCAAAGAGAGCATGCTGCTATAATGTGAAAGGGAAATAAACAGTGCTGGTTTATTCAATTAACTGTTCCCTTTTAGCAGTGCTTTTAATTTATGTGAGTTAATAGTGATACAAAATAAAAACACAGAAAATTATTTTGCTATTTTCTATACCAAATAAAAAATGTTGTCCCTTGAGTTAACACCTCAGTAAATGTTTTATTATCTATTCGGTTTTTATAGCTATTTGTATACTTCCACTTGTTAATATTTCTTGCATGTTTTCCCCCCTACATCCCATTTCCATTTCAATCCCATTTATGCCAAATGTTTGATTTCAAAGGCAAAGACTTTGCATTCTGTCCATTTCTGTTGACTTCTGAACAAATTTTTCAGTGTACATATGGGCAGATTTTCTTTATTCACAATGAATTAACACTTGATTTAATCTTATTAGAGTGTCTGTGCTTTCATAAATATGCCTTTTTGTAAATGAAGATTTTTTCATAAAGATTTTACTTTTAATTTGCTCAAAAATGTATTGTGAAAGCAGCCTGTCACAAAAGCTGTAGAAATGTTTCTTTTGTCCTCTTTCTAAATGTTCTTCTGCAAGAAATACTTTCAGTAATGCAATTAGAAAAGCGGTGTCTTAATTTTGACAGACTTGGCTGTGTGAAGAAAACAAAAAACCAGTTATCTTAAAAACAGCTAATAACCAAAACAAACTTGCAGTCTAGGTCATGAGTTCTTAGATGATTCATTTTTATTTCATTAAAGAGTAGGAAACTGTCAAGGCACATTCAAAGAGATTCTGAAAATGGAAGGTCTGACTCCACTTTGATTTACATTTTACAAAGGAGAGGCTTGAAATTTGGCAGGAGGAGGGAAATCTTTGTGTTAGAAATACGTGTTTTGCTATTTTTATGAAAATCCATCTGTACTTGGTGAAAAACTAAGCCGTTGAAAAGTTTTTGCACATGCTCAGAAGAGATTTGCTAGATGTGAAAAGGAAATATAGGGCTCAAAAGCTTCACTCTTCACTGGTGTGGGCAATGTCTGCTGCCTTACACTGCACAGTTCCACTTGCCTTCGAGCTGTTGTCTGTACCTCACCTCAGAGCTGTTGCTGGTGAGCTGGTGTCAACAGAGAGGCTAAAAAAAGCCAGGAAAATTAAAGATAATTTTGAAACTTTCTAGCAATAGTGGTCAAATCAGTGTAACAAAAAATGACATGCTCTTCAACAGATAATAATACATTTAAAAATAATATGCGCAACTGAAAAAAAAATTGTGTCACCTATGTAAGAAAAGTAGTAAAACACATCCTGCTGCAAAATAGAATATACTATTCCTGAAAGGACTTTATAAAACATTTTAAGTTGCTTTCTTTATAATGTGTTTTTGTTATTCTCGTTTCCAAAAGGCAAAAATGTCTTCAGTGCATTAGGCTAGGACTTTGCAAGACTGAATTTAGGTCCCCATCATGCCATTGGGTTTCTGTGAGAACCTGGACTAAATTGAAGTTATCCTTTCTGTATTTATGCTTGCTGTACATGAAATAGAGTTAATTCTTTGTTACCTTGAGGACTACTATGAGATTAAATACATTAAATATATTTATATTCTCACATAAAAGGCACCAGACAGGTCTTTGGATAAAAAACAGAAATAATCAACCCTTTCATAATCATGTGAAAGATGTTCTATAATAAAAGTGACATAATTTTTACAATCAACTTGTTTAAGTACATATTCCTGTTCTACTATTAAAAGAACATAGAATATATCATGGCAATGAACACTGCTATAATTATGCTACTGGGCTAAGAGAACTACTCAGACTTTTCAAGAAGTTTCTGCAGATGTGGAAGGAAAGAACAAAGTTGTTGGTGAGTTATCGCTGATGTTGGTTTAAACACACCAGGTATTTTTAGAGAAGTAGCTACAGCTCCTACTACTACAACAGTACAGGAAAGAGCTAGAGAACTTACCTTTATTTTCATTAAAAAATAATGTTATTTTTTTAAATAAATCTTGTTTAATTATCCACAACTAAAAAAATAAATTTAGACATATAAGTTTACTTACAATTCTAATTTGTTCTGAGCATTCTGTGAAAATAAACTCTTGAGTACTTGCATCAACTGTGTGATGTACCACAGACACCTCCTCTGGTTTCTTTTCCGGCCAATTGGAAAAAAACCCAAGAGGAATAGTCCCTTTGTCAAACAGAGCCTATGTTTTATATTGTTTATGCTACTTCTAAAAAGTGGTCAGTACCTAGTACTGTGCTAATCAAAATCCATTTGTGTCATCCCGGCAGCTCCTTAATCATCTAAAATATATTTAGCATATTTATCTAAATCCAAATTCACTCAACAGGTGACTTTATCAGCTAACTAGTAGCTAACTAACAAACACTTAAGAAAGCTTGCCAAACTGTTCCTGTTCCCGTTTCTCTGACATTAAAAGAATAAAATATAACAAATCTTTTAGTGATCAGGCATTATATGTAACAGAACACAAACACATAATTTTCTAATAGCTGTCTGATATTACACCTTACTAGTGTGTATTTTAATTTTGCTCAGCTCTGCTATTACACCTGTCAAGCTCTGTTTCAGATTGCCATGAGAAATACCAAGAGCCTGGAGACAGGGAGACAGCAACTTAATGAAAGGACCTTGCATGTGTGCTTCATAGACCCAATTATGAGATTGTATAAAAACATACCCATATACTTCAAGTTTGAGAGAGGTCCGAGTTTGCATTCCAGAGCCTGACTTTAAGCCTCTTACTTGCCATGCTCTCATGTCCTTTTTTTAATGATGCAAAAAATCATAGAAACACAACAAGATTTTTTTTTGTCTTTTATTTATTTTCTTCTTTTTTTAAACCAAAAACCTGTTGTGTGCTCCTGCTGCCATGTATCAAAGGACAGGATAGGTATCAAAGGACAGGACAGTATGTTATTTCAGTTTCCTATAAAGAACCCAACCTTTCTGTTATCTGTCCTCATCAAAGCTACTCTCCTAGTGACTCAGGAGTACATGTGTCACTGACTTCTCCTGAACTGCAATGGGCCTATTCATGTGTAACGGATTCCCTCAGCTACTTGGGTTTCGCTCGAATTTAGTAGTTAAAATTGAAAACTTTTTACTGTGCTGCTTGTCCTCATGTGTCCAAAGAACTGCCTGCCAGCATATGAAATACTGATTTTTTTTCTGCTTCCAATCTACAATCACGCTGTCGACAGCTGATGGATACTTTTTATGTGTAGAGTTCAATTGAACAAACTGTGGTTTTGATTTTCAGAATGCTTGGGAATTTTAGTTAACTGTTAAAACAGATTATGCATTCCAGTGACTGCTAATATTGCTACTAACAATACGTTTACCACTAATTTATTTACAGCCTTCTGTGCTGTTTAAAATAGGCTTTCTCATTATACACAAGACAGGATAGTACACTCTTTACTATTTTTTTGTTGCTGTTGTAATTGTGTCTTGAGAAAATACGTATCCTTGCACCATCAAAGACTAGAAACCAGTAATAAAAAAAAAAACAACCACAAAGTCAAATAATAAATATAAGAGACAGATTATTTCCATTATTTGATACATTAGTTTTCGGTTCAGTTCTTTTCCTGCCTTTTCCTCAACATTGAACACCTTTAAGATTCAGCTGGACGGGGAGCTGGGCCATCTTGTCTAGACCATGCTTTTGCCAAGAAAGGTTGGACCAGGTCATGCTTGAGGTCCTTTCCAGCCTGGTATTCTATGATTGATTTTGAGAGAGTTCTGCTTAGGTCGTGTTATTGGATCCAGTCTCTCTAGTTTTTCATTTTATTGTATATAGAGGGAATATAAGGCAAGTGGAGCAAGAGGCGAGGGGGCATATAAGGCAATATAAGGTAGGTGGGGTGTAGCTTTTACTTTCTGGTTGACACATTCCTCTTGGAGCTGTCAGCTACCAGTGTCTATAGGCTTTGCCAGCAGCACTGTAGTTGTCCCCTCTGCTATTCTGCTTGTTAGCCAAGAGAAAGTCAGAGATAGGATGAATCCCCAAAGGCAGTTTATACCCACTGTACATATGTTACAATGGGGTGTGTGCGTGCAGAGTTCTGGGTCTGTACCTCATGCCTGTATGCATGCATCTAAAACTATTCAGTGGTATTCAATTGCACTGATGTTAAACACAAAAAATGTGTTTAGAAATCTGTAATGTGTCACTTGATAGTGATTTTTATGCAGGATGATGTGTGTATGCTAATTCTATTGATGTGTGATGAATTTATTAAACTAAAATGGTCCCATACACTAGGGGTTATTTTCAATGAAATTATTTTGCTGTCTTGTCAAATAGAGGAAATTTTGTTTGAAACGAGGGATCCTGCCTCATAGTATTTCACATCTACCAAAAAAATATTAAGTTCATTACTGCTTGCACATCTAACAAACTCTTATATACAAAAAAAAAAAAAGCCCAAACAACAATGCTACATGATAAAAGCAAATCCCAAGCTCACAAATATTTATATTTGGAGCAGTCTTCTGTGGAAGAGATGCTGCTGACTTCCTGAAGAGATCAGCTGTGCTGAATGACTGCAAATCATCATTAAGTGATAGAGAAGTGCCTGAGCAAAGTCATTTGAGGGTCTTTTACATTTATCTATATATGTTCTAGGAGAAGATTCTCTACCTTTTTTATACCATGGCTATCTTGCTGCTTCCAGTTAACAGCAGAGGAAGCAGGAGCTGGTCCTGGTTCCCCGTGAGTGAAAAACTTTTAGCTTGAGAAGACCCATAAGTTTGAGTAGGATAGAGGTAGGAAAGGAAATATCTTTAATATGTTATTGTAATTTGTAAGATTAAGATTAGTTTTCATTGCATTCTTTACCTGAATTTTAACATCCCATAGGGAATGAAGAAATTCTGGGCTACTTGTTTGTCCTCTGCGGATATGGAAAACCCTGCCAAAATTAGCAAACATGAAAATCAGGGGATGGGAGGTAGTGTCGTGTATTTGAATTGCTTGATGAAATGCTATAGAAAAAGGATTCCTTGGAGTTATTTCCTTGTCAAGCTTTCAGGTTTAAAAAAAAAAAAAAAGGTGACTTTACACTGTCAAAAGGTGAACTCTGTTGTCGAACATTAAATGTGAAAATTATATGCAGATGAATGAAAATTCTCTTCCTGAATGAACTTATCACTGGCTTTTACTTCAGCCTTTTCTGCCTTTATGATTGCTGATGTCAATTGTTCAGATATGTATTTGGAAAAGTAGTTGGAGCAGTTTTAGGGGTTTTGTGTTTATGTAAATTACAGAACAGCCAGGTGATCATGCAGTTCTAGAACTGTGAGCCAGGCTTTGCTAGGATAGAAGAGATGCGTGGTTTCTGAGTGATATTTTTTGATTAGGCAACTATTTTGTGATAAAGCTTTCTTATAACATGAAGCAATCTAGCTGGTTTTAGCAATGTGTATTCAGTATGTTCACTATTGCAGAAAAAAAAAAAAAAAGAGAAAAAATAATGCTATTTGCTTCATGTTAGTTTGTTCTAGAAATAGCCAAGTTAAGTAACTTAATGACACTATACAAAAGTGCTCTTTAAAAACCCTAGCATTTTCATTTTTTCCTGCTATATCTTAGGCTAAATAGGAAATTCTTCAGAGGGAGTAGACCATAACAGACTATAGTTTCATACAATAGGACCTGAAATGTGTTTGATCTTCCATTATTTTCTATGTCTATATCATATATTAACTATTAATTGTTTTGTAGTGGCAGTTCTTCATCTGTTCTTCTCACTATACAGTTGATGGCACTGGCTATGTTAGTAATTAGTTTGTAAAAATATTAATAAATGAGAGAAAATAGAATATTTAGCTACCTTTAACTTGGTCTCTGACGTGATGAAATGTCTCTGAGTATGTGTAGCACTAACAGCTGTATTGCTTTGCCTTTAATTTTCTGACAGTATTGTTGCAGGAGATTGGGAGAAAAGTAAAGAAAATTAATGTAAATTAGTGGGTCATGTGGAGAGAATGGTCCCAAATTCGGCTATAAAGGTCATTTTATCCCCTTGTTTTCATGGTGGATTTCAGACTTCGTGGGTTTATAAGTGAAATTCTGAAAGGAGATAAGTTTTGCCAAACATTGTAAAGTCTGTACCACTTAAGATTTGAAATTCAGGTGTGAGTTGATGCCTAGTGTAACACTGGTATGTGATTATATCAAAGGACATCTCATATTAAGTTCAAAATCCATAAGTAACATTTTTTATGAGCAGAACTTGGTATTAAAATGGTGGTAGATTTTTTGATTGGAAATGGTACTTAGTTTCTCTGGTAACTCAGTTCTGTAGCAGTATGATATGTGTAAGGAAAAAAAAAAAGTCCATTAAGATATCGTAAAGTATTTCCAAAAGAAACAGAGAAGAATGAGAGCTACTGAAGGCATTAATCTTATTTAGAATAGTAGGTACAATCTGGTCATCCTCGTTCAAGTAAAATGAATTCAAATGAGAACAGATGGAAAGAAGTGCAATTACGATGATTAAGTGAACAGTGAATCTATCATATGAGAAGACATTAAAGTGTGTTATATAATAGGACCTACTTGTTTAGCCCAGGAAAATGAAGACAGAAGCACACGATCCATCTTTATAAATAAAACGAAAAGTTAAGCACAAGGCAGGAGGAGATGGTATTGCTGACACTCAGATAAGTGCTTAAAAACTGCTGTGAATGAACACAAAATGGAAGTGTTTGAAGTCTTCAGTACAGTTTTTTTGAAGGATAGCCTGGAAAAAATTGCTACAGGTGTTCTTGGTTCTTCCCCTTATTTGCAGGCAGAGGACAGGTGAGGGCTCCATCTCATCTGATACATCCTATGTAAGCCAGAGGAACATGTCACAATTTTTAATAATTATAGTTGTGTTAATAAATGTTCTCTTTATTGTGTTCTCTCAGGTATGGGGAGGAGGTGGTGGGAGCAAGGGGTTTTAGGTTTTTTTAATTGTTTCGTGAAACATTGCTAATGTAGAAGAGTTAAGTCAAATATTTGAAGAAGTGCTAGTAAGCAAATGAAATTAGGTGAAGTATAGAAATTGGACTACTCAGATGCTTCATATGTGATAGTGGAAATAAACTGTTGATGCTGTTATTATTTTTAATGCATATTTGATACAAAAGTCTCCAGGAGACTGAAAACTGTGAATTTAGTTACTGTTCTTAAAATGAGAACATACATGAAAGGTTGAAAATTAGAGGCCTGTTAAGTGTAATATTTTCAGTATGTTAGCAGAGAATGCTAATTCACGGTTGCCAAAAGGTTACACTTAGAAAATTATAACTTAAAGGGCGTGAGTAAACAAGGATTTCTGAAAGGTGAATCATGTTAAGCAAATAATCTTATTTCCTTACAAGTGAATGGAAGAAGAGAAAATGCAAGATTTAGTAGTTCTCCATTTCAATAAAACTTTTCCTTTTTACCACAGTTTCATGCAACAGATTTTTGTATAACCTTTCTGAAAATGGAGTGGATGCTTAAGAGTTTTTTTTAATACTGATAAGCAACCAGAATAGTAGGGCATGGATAGTGCATTTTTGGGGGTTGTTGAAGAGTAGAATCCTTTTGCTTTATTCATTGGGATCATTTCCTTTAATATTTCAGTTATTGATTTAGGTTAAAACATGTAAGGCAATAAATATTTCCGATGGTACTAAAGTAAAGAGATTGTTTAAACGGCAGATGATTGTGGCTGCTTTATAGTATAATTTCTGATAAGTTGAATGAACAGACCAAGGGGTGGAAAATTAAATACAATAGATCTAAGTGTTAAGTTATGCTCCTGGCTTGGAATGTTACACAAGTTGAGCATAGCTGAACTAGATACTGAATTAGGTAATAGTCAGGAAGAGATGTTCAACACATGCTTATTGACAGATTCAATATCAAATGCTTACTTCATTGTGTAGCAGCAATAAAGGCTAATGTGTCCAAATGGACTTTTAATATGAAATTGAACTTATTTTATAAATCAGTTCATACAGAATAACCATTAGGCCAAATTTCTCTGGTTTGGTCATACAATTTGTAAAAATAGAAATCATATTAGGGAATAAAATAGAACAAAGAAGAAGGTTCGGTGAAGTTGATAAATGTGGGGATACTGTGTCTAGAGAAGTGGAAATAAAGTAACATCCAGAGAGGTTGAGAGCCCCTGTTTAGACCCTAGAACTCAGAGGAAAAGCTACAAATCCTCTTTGAGGATAGGGGATTTTTGAGAGAGGACTGGAGGATTTTTTTTTTCTGCTTACTTCACATTATGTTATTTGATATTTCAAAACTTGACACCTTGCAGAAGTCCTCAAAAGTGAATCTCAAGAAAAAGACTTTGCAGCTATGTTCTAATCCCCATAATATATACGTGGTTAATTTACTGCATGAGTTACCTCACTAAGATTGCTGCAATACCATGTATATATAAAGTTAATAGCATGCATATGCGTTTGCTGGATCAGGCTTCACTGATGAGTTTTATATTCAGATGTAACTAATAACCACTTCTGTGAGTTGGGTGGAATTTCCCTGCCTCCTGTGAAATTTGATGTGTCTATTACAAAGTCAGGAGTGACTGTTCTGTGACTGCTCTTTTTTGTGCTGTTAAAAATGTAAACTGTTTTTTAAAAAAGGCTTCTTTCTCATGAAACTATTCCATTTGATGGCCTTTATACCCCCATGAGATGGATGAATCTGGCAGGTTCAACTACTTGACAAACAGGATGACTTTGAGTTTCTGGTCCAGCCTCCCATACAGGTGGGGAGGTGACCAGTGGCCCTGCAGTCAGTGGGAGGTATGGAGATCAAACATGGTCAAAGCTGATGCGTGATTTAGTGCAGTAAATGGCAAATAAGGCTTATGACAAGCTTTTGAATGAAAAATAAGATGTTTTCTCTTTGCATCTGTCTAAAAAGCTGGCACTGACCCTTTCAAAAGGGATATACTTGTGGACCCAACAAAGCATCAAGATCCCAGTCAAACTATCTTGGCAATTATTTAGACATTATAAATATGAATCACAAGACATTTGCTGCAGCTAAGGGCACCATTGTTTCAATTAATATATGTATTTTCTTATAAACCTTGTTTGGAAACCTGCATCCCTTGTGTATTAGATATTACTCGTTCTATTCAGAAGGAATATATGATGAGATAAGATCTTGAGGGTAGGATTGGCAAAATAGCGAGTGTTTGCATATGCAGCTGAAAATAAAAGAGGATGTGGCTGCACTCTATCTGAAAATCAAATCCTTAATAATAATTTCTTTATCTATATGAGATACAAAGGTGTTTTGAGCTGAGCTGTTGCAGTATCAATGGGAATTCTTTGGAGTTTTTTTCTGTCTTTTTTAAGCTTTATTTAAGATTGACTGTAATCAAACAATACTTGTGTCTTACTATTGTGTACGCATGATTTGTTTTTCCACTATTTACTCAAGGATTAGTGATCATTACAAAATAACAACATAAGGATGACACGAACAAAACACGCTGCCTTACTTGTATACGTGGCTTAAACGTGTGGCTAATTCTTTTTTGTTGTTGTTCTTTACAGTCAGTGCTGCATGTATTATTGAATTTATTTCTCCTATATGGAGAAATTTCTACAATGTTTTCAGAATGAATTATTAGAAAAAAATTTTTTAAAGATAGCTAGTATATTCAGTGGCTAGGGTAAATACTGTAAGCATGTAAACTTGCTATTCAACCTTGATATTTCAACCATATTTTACTGTCCACTGGCAGAAAAACAAGCAAACCACAGCATGGTTTATTGTACCACTGTTCAGCAATTTTTATATACTGTTTCCTTTTATAATTTGAGACATGATAATGATTTTTGCTATAAATTTGTTCATAAGTATTCTTACTGATGGATGATGCATTTATTTAAGCATCAGTGGACAAATAAAGTTATCCACGGGTGACTAACAACCTTGAATAAATACCATTTCACTCAGAAGCTATCCATAGTACCTTAGCAATGCAATTACATGCCAGGACCTATTATCCCAATTAATGGACTGTTTTATATTCACTGTGCATTGTACTTGAAACTCTTCAGAGACCTGGCCTTCACTTAGCCAGAGGCAAAAAAGAAATGTATAACAAATCACCAAGAAAAGGCTTTCATTTACTTTCCAAGATATGTAGCGTGTAATTATGCTTTAAGCATAACTAGGATGGCCTCAGAAATGCCCTTTGATTTAAGTTACAGTAAAACTATATATTAAAACCATGATTAAATATAGCTATCTTGTTTCCCAAGATTATTGTTGGTAACTGCAAAAGTAGATGTTTTGCTATTATCTTCCTGCATCTCCTTTTTTTGTAATTATTTTGCCAAAGGTTAAGTTTGAGAGTTATTTATGAGATTCATACAGCTTCCCTGATTCTAAGCATATGAAATAAGAGCAGCAATTCATGGGGACGTTGTATTTGCTGGATGGATGAACAAATAAAATAGTCTACTAAGAAGTACGCAACCTGGTGTTGTGTTGCCACTTTGTAAAATGTCAGCCCCGGGCTGTTTTACGAGGCTGGAATTTGACCACTGGAGTTTCACTCGACTCCCTCTGGTGGTTTCCAAAGCTGCATTACCAAAGCTATTAAATAAAACACAGCTGTATTTCTTCTCCTTATTGTAAGGAGCATTGATTGCTTCTTATTGTATATTATAGCAAAGGGGCAGTCTATTACATAAATTTATTGCATTTTCTTCATGATAATTACTGGAAGTTATTGAACAAGGCAGGGAGTTATGACCAGTAAGTTCCGCCTATAGCTGAGGAAGCAAATCCACAAATATTTAGGGGATCTAAACAGCTGTAAACAACACATCCTGTTTACAGTGTAGTAGGAATTTACAGCTTAGAGTGCATCTGAGGATTTCTTAGGAATCATGCTCCAACTACTACAAATTCAGGCTTGAAATATGAACTGCAGTAAAAAGTCATCTTGCATTGTATCACATAGGTACCTTTTGTCAAACAATTTGACAGTGGTTAAAATGACCACTAGATTCACTATTTCCCTTATTCAAAAATGATATTACTATTTCATGAGCAGCTGCTTAGAAAGCCTCATGAAATCTGCATGCATACATTAGCACCTGATTGCTCCCTTTACATTCTGTAAAGGAATCTATCGATGGGGAAAAAAAATCAATAATGTAAGTGTCCCAATAGATCTGCAGATTCCAGTAAAATACAATCCCTGAGTCATCTCTCTGCAATTTCTTTTCACAAATAATTTGTTCATATATTTGGTGTAGACTGGCAACTGTGCCCTGCCAGCTGTGGGCCACACAGGTTTGCCATGCTAGGCTTGGCACAGCCGGACCTCCTGCAGAGCTGCTCCAGAAAGCACTTGGCTCACTGTGCGTGCAGAGGGTGGCCCTGCCGTGCCACTCTGCTGAAGTCTTGTTCCTCCCAACAGCCCTGGCTTTGACACACACATGCAGCTACATCACCTCTACCCAGGTGACACCCTTCCACCCTCCAGTCCAGCTTACAAAGTAGGCAGAGAATTTCAAAGAGGATGGCTACCACAGCCAGAACAATGACAGAGTATTCTTCTCAAATTTCCTGGGAGGCCTGGTTGCCTCTGTCCTTTGCCCCCTGTACAGCTGGATGTGTCCTTGTCACATGGCATCATATCAGCTGTAGGGAATGAGGAAAGATGGCCAGGGGCTGCTACAGATGCTCTTGGGTGGCTAGCTCCTGAGAGCCTCAAGGAAAAGAGGGTGAGCAGGTGTCATCTGCCCAGTGGATATAGCTGTAACCTACAGTACCAGCTGAGTATGATGTTAAAAGATAGATGCTGACAAATGCAAAGTGTGAATTCCTGTTTTTCTAGTAGTTCCTTCATCCCCTGAAAGAGAAGGGGGCCCGATCTGTGACATGGTTTCAGATCCTGACATCTCTGCTGTCTACTTCTTCCTGTCTCAAGTTCCAATACATTAGCAAGGGCAGTGCTTGGGATAGCCAAGATATTTAGCTTTATTCCCAAAATCAAGCAACTCTCAGATTGGATGTTTGGCTGAAAGACTCCATGAATGGAATCACATCTCAAGCTAATATGGTAATCCTCTAATTCTTTCATAAACATAAAGCAGTGATCCGTAAGTGTATGTAGATAAAGAATTTTTACTGACTTCAAATTCCAAAATTCCTAGTTTTTATTTTAATTACTTCTAAGACATGAGAGGTTTTGTTAACATGCAGGTCTGCTATGGGAAATGCTAATGCATTTACAAAGTAGCCCAGCTGTCCTACAAAAGGAATGCTACAGGACTAACCCAAATACACATTGATTTAAAGATAGAGGATAAAAGCCAAAAATAATTAAAATAAAAACTAGTAACTCTAGCACTTCATCTCTAAATATATCAATGAACTTGTACAGTAGAAGTGAAAAGCTCGTGAGTATATTAACTCCAATTAAATGTTGCTGACTTTGACAAATGCTGCAGTCTCAATAAATGTGATCTTCATATTGCTCTTCACTTATTGACATCCTCTTACTGTTTTGAAGAAGATTCATCTTCTATCAGAGACTTTTATTGCTATAGTATTTCACAACTGACTAGATAACTTCTTCCATTATCTTAATATTCACAGTTAAAATAAAGAACTGATATTATCCCTAATGACTATTAATGTCAGATATGAAGACAGGAAAGGGAGGGGTGGGGTGACTTGATAAAATTCCAGGCCATTGTTCATTATTTCTTACTTCAGTTTCAACTATAACACTAAAGTGGGTTCAGAAATACTTTTTCTTTTTTTTTTTTTTCCTTCTGACCTATTTTTCCCAGTTTATCCTCAGCCTTTTCCCTATCTGAAGGGCAGGAGCTGAATATGGCCTTTGTTGAGTCTTCAAAATACTCTAAAAAAATTTACTGCCTAGGTAGATGTGTAGGCAATTTAAGCACTTTTGTTTCTAGGATTTCATTAGGAGAAAAACATTTTACAAAACTGAACATTTTTTTCTTTGTGAAGCTGAAACAAAGATTTAAGAAGTAATCTGCGGCCGTGGTGACAGAATTGGACTGGAACATTAGTCTCTCAGTTTTAGCCACACGCCATAGGAGAAAGGAAAAGGGGAGAACAATGTGGTAGGGTTTTGCTTCTGCTGCTGCTTTTACATATCCCATTCTGCTAGGAGAAATGGAAGAAGGAGTCTTTAACAGCTGGTTCCCACATCACTGTACAGACAAGTGCCCTTGGTACGTACTCTGATGTATGGCTGGAAACATGCAGGATCATAAATGTCATCACTTCTTCCTGTCTTCCAGCAATTCATTGCTTCCCCAGTTTCTTAGTTACGATCGTCCAGACAGAAAATATATTTTGGTTGTCTGTGAGTATTAATTAGAGAGCCCTACACGCAATAAGAAAATCTAGTATCACTGCTGTTGATAATTGTCCAGTAGAAAGAACCCAGTGATAACAGTAAAAAGATAAGATCTAAGAAAAAGAAATTATGGACCTATACATAAATACTAATTTCTTTATTTTTTTTTTCTCCCATCCACAGTATTAGCAGTATTATTAATACAGAAAGAGCGGCAGTCTCTGGTCCAGAATTATACTGGAAACTCACAGAGCAATGAACCTCTTTCTGGGCCACTAAAATGTTGTGATGTTGATCAACATATAAATAAAAAATGCAATTTCTAACTATCACGTATTGTTATAGTACACAGTTAATATATTAAATAATTCACTGGATGCCTCTGCACTGTGCCTCAGTATAGCAGGAAGGTTGGATATTTTTGCTTGAAATCGCATAAAAATACTCATAGTATGTGGAGGAACGCAGCTTTTTCTACAACGAAATGAACTTTGGTGCCATTTCACTATCACAATAAGACATTTCCAAGAGTGTGGTATTGTAAGATAGTCCTTTTATTGGATCATTTGAGGCCAGTGGGGCATGTGTTATCTCATTTTAACACACGCCTTGTGGGTTTTTTTACTTTAAGTAAATGATGGATGTTTCCAGTCCAACAGCTTTTTTGTGTGCAGAACAAACTAAAGAAGGTGAATAATGTGACCATGGGACTCTTTTAATTTAAAAAGAAGTGTTTCTTAATTAGAGATAATCGTAGAAGCTTGGCAGGAATGCTCACCGTATGAGCAAATCTCACCAGCTGCATTGTGCTTCTATAGGGAAGAAGCTATTACTTCTATAGCTGCTGTATGTAACACACGGATTTTACTTAGCTCATTGACTTTTTCTAGTGACTTCTTCTAACTACATTTTCCAAATAATCTAATTATTTTTTAATGTCTGTGCTTACACTGTTTCATTGATATTTGCTTTTGGGATATGGTGGTACTTAAGTTTAGGTACACCAAATTAAAGAAACTGTTGTCTCCTGAGGGGACTGCAATTGTACAGTATTCCTGTACAAATTTATGTGAAGAAAAGAGAATGAAAAAAAGGTAGTGAGTGCTATGCTGTTGGAAGTTGGCATTGCCTCAGGTACTGTGAAAGCAGGGGCTGCAAAGTGGAAGAGCTCGGTCTATGCTGTGAGACTCTGTGGCACAGCTTTACCTGTCTTCACTTTCTCTGATGCAATTCAGCTCTGCAAATAATGCCTCCAGGAGTGGCAACTCATTTCCCTCTTGCAGCTGCACCATCCTTTTGTTTAACCATGACAGAGTCACGGTTTATCCAGAATATTCTGCTGCAGAGCTTGTCCTCCCAGCCTCTGGTTATGTTTCTGACTGTGTCACTCCTCTCTGTGTCTCCTTTTTTTGGGTTGGATTTTTTTTTTTTTTTGGCTCTTCCTCATCAGATATAAAACTTTATCTTCTTTTATGATTTTGCACTGCTTATCCCCTTTGTTTATAATCTTTCATCAGCTTCTAGGATGTCAACTTCTGCCTCTGATAGCGAGGGCTGCTTAGCTGTGTGCTTTCTTTCATGCTCACTATTGAACTTGGGGAGGAGCTTTTTCTGTAAACATCTGTCTAAGCCACATTGTTATTCTGCCTCAGATCCACACTGCTCTCTTTTTTTTCAGTCCCAAAAAATTTATCAGTGCTTTGGCTTCTGGTGTTCTAAACATATCACCTACTATTCTGGCCTCATTTTAACTATGACCATCTGCTGCATTTTGTGTAATATTCAGATTGCTGGTTCTTAGAGTCTTCCCCCAAGTGGAAATAAAAAAATAATAGTTGTTACGTGTTTCCCATTGGGAATTACTAGCTTGTCTGGTTTATGAAGGGTAATCACTATGACTGGAACTTGTAAATTGCGTTTCCACAATGAAAAGCAGCTATGTACAATAGGATATAACATACGCTTGTGATTACCATTATAAATTACATCTTTTCTTGCAACACTTGAAGTATCCCTTCTTCATTGTATTTTTAGTATTCTTTATTGTATTCTGTCAGTGGTTTAAAGCAGAAAAATGTGACCTATTGTAAAAAGGAAATGCAGGCTGTGAGTGGAGTCCTCCCTTGTTAGTACTTCTTTTAACAGTACTCTGATTTGCGGTAAGTGTAAATGACTTTGAAAATTCCTTTGAAAATATTCTTTCCACTTGGCCATTACATAGCAGTGAATTGCATGGCAGCCTTAAAATTACAATGAAAATAATGAAAGGAAAGATACAATGATCACAGATATAACAAAAGATATCAATGCTTGCTTTCTTTTTTTGTTTGTTTTGTTTTTAGATACAGCTGCAGTACTGGTCAAAATCTCTTATCAGAGACAAACTTCTACTTGCTTCAGATAAAAAATAATAACAGAAATAGAAGTAACTGCACATGAAAAAATGTATTACATAAGATATGTTCATCAACTGATAATGCAGCTGAACCCAGTATTAATAAAGATTGCTATTCATTATTTGAATTTGTATGATTGACCACTTAAATTACTAGTGCTATTGAAAGGCTTGTGACTAAAAGGGGAAAGTCATTTAGTTCAGGGAGGTCTTGTAGGCCTCATAAAATAACTGTTGATTATAATTATACGCTAATCTCTGAAATGTTCTCTTGGGAAGTAGACAGATAATGAACAGGAAAAAAAATTAGCTCAAACTGATACACTTTCCTGATACCAAGAATATACTTTTGCAGCCTATCACATGCTGTGAGAAGCTCTTCAAAGCTTAGTTTTTTGCAAACCTCTTACTTTATCTACTTATTACACTATGAAAGGCAGAAAAATGTGCGTTCTCAAAGTTACTTACATACACAAGCCAAACTATTTTTGCATATCATCAATTTTCTGCTTTTAAGTAAAATTGTAGCTTTACCTAAGTATTTAGACCTAACATAAGAAGAGATCTGAACTTCTCCTGCATCAGACAGTAATTGTTACTGTGACTTCCAGTGTCAATTTTTCACTAGCAGCATTAACACTCTGTATCAGGAGGTAAATATTACTACTATAACAATTGCTCTTGACTTTTAATATGTTACAAATTTGGTGATTTGCCCTGCTGCTTACATAGAAGAAGAACCAGAAGCACAAACTTATTTTTGCTCTGATGCAACAGAGAAGCAGCTTTTCCAGTTTTGACATGGAAAATTTGCAGTTGTGCTGAAAATCATACTAGGAAGTGATCAGCTAGGAAATAATCTCAGCTCTTCCTGGTCTCAGTGTTAGTGGTATCGAGGCATCAAAGGCCTCTGACAACCAGGAACATGTTTTGGGTTTGGGGTTGTTTTTTTGTTGGGGGGGGTTGTTGGTTTTTTTTTTTTTTTTAAGAAATGGAAACAGTCTGGAGAACAGTTTCCCATTACTTTTAGGACTAATGTTCTCTGTGGGGAATACCACAAATGCTATCTTTTAAAGGCAAAAATAAGAAGTCTTAAGATTAATCAAAGTCTCTGTTATTTTCTACTATTTTTTACAGAATTATATAATATTGCACATCTTAAAAAATCCATAATATTAGTTATCTAATTCTATAATTAAGATATCAAATTTTTCTGGTTTATAATTTTATTGCTGTTACTCAAAATATCCCATAAGAAAAAATAATGCTGATTGAGTCCGTATCCATGGGTTTATTATTTTAGCTACATTTAAATCTTCATATTTTATAATTACGCCAGAGAAAATTTCATATATGTTAGAATATATGTTAAGTGTCACAGGATAGCACGACACTTCTTTGCTGTTGACCTGTGAACACTAAGTCATGTCAAAGGTACACAAAACCCCAGATTCATTACATGTTGACTTAGTTCCTTAGTAGTTTATTTTCAAGTTGTAGGAAAAGATTTAAACATACATAAAATTAATATCAGACATAATGATCCTATGCCCAAGTGTCCACTTCTCATAAAACCAGATATTTTTCTGCCCTTGAAGTTCAGTCCTGTAATAGGCTGAATACTTCTGCGGGATGCTGAGCACTTTCATTAAGACTCATCATATGGGACTCCTCAAAACCCCTTTAAGATTAAGTCACTAATGTGAAATGTCAATGGCGTTAAATGCCTCCTTGGTGCAACTTCATACTTCAGATCAGTTTTGATACCACTGAACAGTGATAGTCAGGATGAACATGGCCACTTTGTCAGATAAATTGTGTGATTTCCAAATGGAGCAATGAGGTCCAGAGACTTAAGTTTTTTATTAGCAAAGTTTCTAAATTAAATATCTCTACTGATTTGTGTGAATATATTGTGAGTGATGAATATATGTACCAATAGACAAACTGGATGAAACCAGTGGAACTAACTACATATCTCTTGCACAGAGAAGTTGTGGATGCCCCATCCCTGGAAGTGTTTAAGGCCAGGCTGAATGGGGCTTTGAGCAACCTGGTCTAGTGGGAGGTGTCCCTGCACATGGCAGGGGGGTTGGAACTTGATGATCTTTAAGGTCCCTTCCAACTCTAACCGTTCTATGATTCTATGATCTTGTCTATAGTGAAAGACTGTATTAAAATCTGATATCACAAAGTAAAAAAGGAGTGCATGTCTAAAAAGTTACAAGTATTTTAGTCTTTTTTTAGAGGTCAAGAGTGATTGGCCACAAATCAAAAAATAGCTAGAAGCGAACTAAGATTCAGCACCACCAGACTGATTTGCTAGAGATAAATTTGCATGTGTTGCACATGTCCAGATGTTCTTTTCAGTTCATTACTGGCAAACAGCCCAATTTGTCTAAATTGTATTTAATATACAGCAGTTTGTAGCAGGTGTAAAGAAAAAAAATGTATATTTTATAAATCTCCCAGAGTATCTATATAATTACAATTGTTATTTTAAACGATTTCTATAGTATTAAAAACGTGTAGTAGAGAAACTATTGCATTTAAGCTTCCTGTTTTCAACTCCAAGAGATACTGGTCACACAAATCAAAAGAGAAGATGCTATGGTTATTATGAATCTACTTTGCAATATGGCGTTTACGGTTGACATGAATTCTGAGCATGGGTCATTTCTTGATCTTAATAATAATTGCCAACAATTTAAATGGGGTTTATAGGATGAAGAAAGAGCTTGGACAACACTCTGATAGTATTTCGATTCCTTTCCTGGCATAATTATCATTCTGATACTGTACAGTCAGAAGGTACTTATCACGATAAGAGCTCCACTGGAAAAGCACTGGTACCTTGTGAGGCTGCAACTTTAACTGTCTGTGCAGAGGCTACTCGATCTCATACAGCTCTTGCCCAAAGATTTACAACAGGAACACCATGCACACTATGAGATCTCTGGGTTTCTCAAAACTATAATTTCTAGTACCTGCAATGCACAGTATCTATTTCCTCGGAAGGCAAGTTCTGTTGTCTGGTATCCAGTTATTTTTTGGTAGTGTCCGTGGAAGGTAATGGACAGAACACTGTATCAGGACTCAAGGGGCATCTCTGTGCCTCAGCTGGAAAGTGGGGATGCTGATACTCATCTCAAAGTTCTTCGAGATATGGAAATGGAAACCTCCAAATATTAGCTAGCAGATGCTGTTACCATTTTTTGGTGAGGGGATGCAGTTCCTGATAATGAATTCATAAGCTTGTAACAAATTCCAGTGCAAATGAAGGATATGGTTTTCTGTGTATTGTGTGCACTTCAGAAGTTTTCTGTGATGTCTCATGAGGTATAAGAATAATGCAGAACATAGAAAAAGTATGGAGTTAGCTATTTTTAACATCTTGATGAATGTATGAACATATTGTGAGATAATTTATAAGCAACTTAACATTTTTGCCTGGATAATTCTATGAACTTACCTTATGCTAAAAAGGGAGATGGATTACGCGTGATGCTTGTGAGAGGTAAGAGATTGACACAGTGGCTCAGAATGTTAGCCTACATACATCATTAGTTAGCATGGTGATATTCCCCTTACAATTGACTTCCTTCTTGATGGTTTTGAGCCAGACGTGCAGTACTGAATTAGGCAGAAGTGTAATTAATATTGAACAAATGTAGGTGTTGCACTTTGTCCGATTGTTGATTCACCCTATTTCTCTAGAACAAATTATTTGAATTTCTACTGCGTTAGCAACAGCAGACTGTTTGGAAAGAGATTTTTGAGGTCAGACATGCCACCTGGCAATTGATGTAGAAATTTGTTGGAAAAATATACCAAAGTTGCAGAGAATTCTTCTAATGGAGATAGGATAGCACATAAGCTTTATTTACCTTTCTTTTACATTACAGTAACGTGTATTTGCTATAATACATAAATCAGGATAGGTAAGTCATTAAAAAAAAAAGAAAACATATTCATTGTCAACTCAATTTCAGTGCAATAAACCTAAGGTTTAGAGCATAAATGCACTTGTACCAAAATCTGTAAAGGCTTCCTAGGCAAAAGAGCTTTTCTGTAATGATCAGATAGCCATTCTACCTCTCTTTTGCATACAAGAAATGAAGTTATCTTAACAAGGGCTGACCTGCAAATAAAACCTTTGACAAGCAAGCAGGTATTCTGCTTGGAGTTTATTGCACTGTAGCTCTCTGCTTCACAGCCCTGCAGTGGTTGGACAGCTATTGCAGAGGACCTGGGGAGCTAAACTGTAACTAGAAGTAGCATTTTATCATTCACTGTCTGGACAGGAATATTTAATATACTTATTCGGGGAGAATGTCCAGATGCATGTTGATTTATACCCCTTTTCACCTGCTGCCCAGGTTATTTTCTCTGAATCATGATTTAGGAATATTTTCTGTATCTGCACCAACTGAAATACATAAAAATATTTTGTTACGCAGTTTTAATGAACAGTTTTCTGCAGAAAAAAAGAATATGAGCTGTTTATGATCATCTGTTACTTCTGGAATCAGCTTGGTAAAGGACATTTTATGTTTAATAATCCAGCAATTCCTGTAGTTAAACTTTCAGAAAAACATAGTTATTTTTTCAATGCAAATATAACAGTGAAGGGTTTTTTAGTTAAAACATCGTTGTTTGTTATTCCTTGTACAAGATATATAGTCTTGTTTTGGTCATGATTGCTCATGCTACCATATGGGAGTTTGTTGAGTTCTAGTTGAGCTAAAATCTGTTGCCATGTGTTTGACTACTCATAGTATTTTTTTAAAGCTTGTCTGTTTTTCACAGCTAAATTTAAGCTAAATTATTTGGTTTCTTTTTATAAAAGATAAATTATGAAGTCATATTTAATGATAAGACAGTAAAGAACAGAGAAGTTAGTAACTGCAATATTGATTCTTTGTAATGAAATTCTTAAATAGCAAGTTCCAAAAAGTATTTTAGAAGCAGGAATTATCATTCTTACCGAAATCCATTGTTAATACATGCAGCTAATTACAAAGCAGGTGTGGACATATGTGGCCATACTTGTAATATCGCAGGGTCTCTGATTTTCACACTCTTGAGATAAACAGCTTGATTTCTCACATGTCCTTTGACCTGGCGGTGCTTTAAAGAGGCACGTGGGGATCCATGGAGAAATGTGGAAGTCTTTAAGGTATAGGGAATTTGCTGCAATGCAAGTGTCAGACCTGCTGATGTTCCATGTTGTGGAAGAAGAGTTATATGCTAGGATCGTGATGAAATTCATTTCTTTCTCTTTTCTTTTTTGTTTTTCTCTTTTTATTTTGGGGGGGGCGGGAGGCGGGGGGTGTGAATGTCCTTTTAATATTGCTGTATCGGATAAACCAGTCAATTCAGTCGTGGGGGGCGGGGGCAAGGCACAATTCTTGTTTTATTATGTTTGCTTCCTAACAGCTACACTAACAGCAGATTATAGCAGCCATACCAATTTTATATGTACGTTGACTTCATTTCCCAGACAGTCTGTAAGAATAATTCTCACCTTTTAAAATGTATCTTTGTTTACTTGTATTCTCACCTATACAAATATGACAAAAGAGCTTTATTTAAGCAATTTATTGTTGTTCTGATACATCACTGTTGCTCAACAAATCTGGTAAGAGTTGTGCGAGGGCTTTGTGTGGCAGTTAGGCATCCAGTTGGAAGAGCCAATCTGTGTGGGAGTGTTGTAATGCTCATGCTCGTTAGTTTCCTTTGCAATTCAATGAGCTCAGTTAGACTGAAAATAGGTCTGTCAAACAAGACATGAAACCAATGACTGACTGAGAAACAGTTTGTTTCCCAATGTAATATCACAATTCTCTGCTGCTTTCTTAGGCCTAGGATGAGACAAAAGTATTCCAACAAAACCATAATCATAGGTAGTGAACACAACTTTGAAAATTGTATGAATGGAATAGAAGGATAAAAATAAACCTTAAAACAAACAAAAAACTACGGACCAGATATTTTGCTTTCAGAATAGGAGTCTTGGGATCTAATGAATGCTGCTTTTGAGAACAGAGGGTGCTTTGAAGCTTAAATTTATTCAGGTCTTATAGAAATGTGTGTCAAGGGATTGTACAGATATTTCTGTATTAAGCAGCACTGCTGTGGATGCTGGTTTTTCTACATCTGGATGGACTCCAGACCAGTTGGAGGACAAGACCTTAGTGTCAGTACCATATTATGAAATTGTCATGAATCTCATAAAATCCATTTATTCCAAGCAATCCTGCTTGCTTGTTTTAAGAAGTCAGATTTTTTTACGGAGAAATTAATTCTGAAGAGACATTGGTGGAATTTGTTTCTAACTAAGGTTGTTTCTATTAGCTGGAGCAATTTGGCCAAAAATAGGTATGAAGAAGTCAGGTCTGTACATTTTATTTGTTTGTTTGTTTATTTGTAACTGTGTTATTGTTTTGGTGTTCTCAGTTGAATTTTCTTTCCTCTTTTATTTCAAATAATCTTTCCATTCTCAACACTTTTGGAAGCACAGGTGACTACGAGCAGTGGTTAACAACAGGAAACTTCACAATTTAATGACTAAATTACCCCTTACCTCCTGTTCATTGCAGCTCCACTACACAGTCCTCTTGACTTTTCTGCCACAGCCTTGATGTGAAAAGCACTGGAGGGCAATTGACCACTGTGAATTCTTGCAGCATGTCACAATTGCAGAAACATCTGTGCACATAAAGCATATTAAAAATTCACTGACAAGACCATAAATCATTGAAATGCTAAACCCTGAAATATCAGTTTTGCAGTCAGTCATTAAACAAAACTCATAATGTATGAAATTATACATTCCAGTCAAAAATGCAATATTTCACCTCATGTATAAATCTAGATACTCACTGTTGCTTTTCTTTCGCAAAACACAAAGCTCATCAACAAAGATATTTCTGTCAGGGTAAATAAAGTAGCTCTATCCATCATTCTCTTGTCAGAAACACATACATTTCTAGTTAAACTTTATTTTTCTTATACAGATTGTCAAATATAAGGGACACAGTCTGTTTGTTCTGCTTATGATTCCCAAGCACATCACTAATAAGTTTGCACATGGGTGGCATACAAAATATTTATACAGGAACAAGCTGAGGAGCTACATTTTTCAGAATGATACAGCAACTACTTTGAGCCTGTGCTCAAGGCCTCAATAGCTCACTGTTCCTTACTCATCACTGATGTCCTCTAGTCTACAGGGCAACTCTCCCTAATACACTCCTGGAGAAAACTTGAGTACAACCTCTGTTTCAGAAAATACTCAAGTCCATACTTACAGGGTGATAGTCTTGTTACCTGGCTTTGCTGTCTTCGTGTGTCTCTTCTGTCCTTGTATCACTTGCCAAAATTGAAGGCCTGGAGGAAGCCTTTCCACGAAAGGTATTTTGATGTTGCCTGCCTCAGGAACAGGTCACATCAGTATCCCAATTTAAGTTGGATCACTCTATACTCAAGGGCAACAGGATTTTAATGAACTAATTCTCTCTAATGCTTGTCAGATGGAAGTGAAATATGTCACCTCTATGTTATATATGATACATTCCACATTACATTGTTTCTGCTTAAAACAATCTATGTATATTAATGTATCTATGTATTTTTATTAAGTACATAATTATCAAACAAATAACTTGCTAAAGCTTTTTTCTAATGCGTTCTTTAGTTCAAGCCAAGTTAGCTAGCCAGAGGTAGTAAGTAAGCCTGACTGTACCACACAAAGTGGAAAATTGCTAACTAATTTAAATAATAAAAAACTGTAATTGCTTCTTGCTCTCAACTAAAACCTAAAGAGTGAGGCCATTTTAAATAGAAGTGAACTATTTACAAGTTTTTACTAATACTTTACTCTGTAAAAGAAGTTTCAGTTCTGGATTGGGTGTCAGGAGGTCTCCTTCTGAAACAAGAAATGTAAAACGCATCTGAGTAAGTCTTGCAGACTTGCATCCTGACCTTGAAGTCTCATGTGATTTCACAGTCTAAGTGTCAGTTAGTTTAGTATTTGATTGAAGAGAAACTCATTTGAAGTTGTTGCAAGATTCAGGGCTGTAACATCAGGAGATGAACATACAAGGGAGTTCGCTCAGCCTCCACCTATGCTCCTAAACTATTGCTGTGAGGCCAGGGATAAACTGTTACTTGGAGGCTTTCCTGGATTTCATAAAACTAAGCAATTATTTCTGCTACTGCAAGGATCTTGGGAGAAAAGTTGGTTTACATGTAGGCAATCTTCTTTCCTTCACTCTGTTACAGCTCCTCTTTTCCCACTCCAGACAAAAACGCTGAAAAATGTAACTTTACACAAATAGACTAAGGAGAAAAAGTTTCTTTAAGACCTATGTCTTGCCTTCAGGGCAGAGAGCTCGGGCAAGGTAAGAGCTGAAATTCTCAACAAATGCAGTCAGCAAGTTTCAGATCCACTGAAACTTTTCACTACTGGAGCTACATTGTTAGATATGTTCATCAAATTCCAATATGCACAATTTAGTCTTCCTTCCTGTTTACATCAACTAGAGTATTGTGCTGTCATGGACCGCTATACTGGTGGGTGTGTTTCATCTAGTATGTAGTAATACTGAAGGAAGTGCGAGGAAGAGAATTTTGAGCTTTTTTCAAATTTACAAGTTCAGTCTTTTTGATGAGATATACAAGTGTAGATACAGTTTGTAGGAAAGAGACATATTTTCCAAATGGAAATTTTGTGCTGTTTAGGAAGTAATCTCTCTGTTGCATTCATTGTATAATGCCTCAAATTGTTCCCTAAGTACTAGGACAACTGATGCTGATAAATTTAATATAGTAATAAATCAAAAATAAAGACTGGTGGAGAAGAAAATGCATCTTCCCAAATGTTTTCTTCATAAACTAAAAGAAAAATGATAGCATATATTTAAAATAAATGAGATTGTACAAGTATTTATGTAAGATTCAATGGAGGACATTCTACATTTTTGTATATTTTTTAAAAATGTAATCTTCTCTGGTCATAATCCTGTTTACAGACCTGATTACTGCTGCACGCTGATTCTTAACCATGGAGTCTTTGTGCTCTGGTTGCTTAGTTTAACTTCAGATCATAGATTTAAACATGAAATAAATAGTGGCATATTTCTCAATTCCTTGCATGCTGTCATAGATTTTAATGTCCTGAATTAATAGGAGAGAGTTGGTTGACATGACAAAATGAGAAAATAAATCACCTCCGTGCATTCAGATTAGCTGCATGTTTCCACAAGGCAGAACAAAATTACCAGGTAACTGTCATGAAAGTAAACTGTGTCTTTGTTGATCCCTCAAGTAGGTTAAAAAATACAGAAGAAATTAATATACATGCCATTCATGGAGTGCTTTTCATCTTGAAGGATTTTATGATTATAAAGTGAAGAGACTCCTAGAAATAGGAGGGTGATCAAAGCCATTCAAGAGGGTATTCAGATAATACCCAAATTCTAGTAAATCTTGATAACTAAGTCTACTTATCATTCATCTTAATTATTCTTTGTTGTGTGGTGGTTCTTGTTTTACAACCAGTTTAAACATGGAGAGAAAAAGTCAAAGGACCTGTAGGATAGATCAGGTTCAAAGACAGCTCAGGAGGTCATACTGCCCAACTTCCCACTGAAGCAGGGTCAGTTTTAAGATCCATCCAGGCAGATCAGGGCTTCATTGTGGGATCTTGAAAGCCTCCAAGGGCAGAAACTGCAGAAGCTCTCTGGACCTCTCTTCCATTCCTTGACTGTCAATTCCATGTCCTGAATCTGTCAACTGATCTTACCCTTCCTGCTTTCCAGTGATGGAAAATGCAGGCTGAGTGATGTGATGAACCTTGTTCTGCTTTGTTTTGCAAGTAGGTTTATACACAATGCAGAATAAATGCATGAGCTTTCATTAATTAGAGAACTGGGGAGTTCTTTGTTTACAAAAAGATAGATAAAAGCTGGAAATTTGTAGCTAGAGCCTTTGACAGCTGGCTAGAGTCTAGAGACAACTGGCCCTTGCTGGGGTGGTTTTTGGAGCATTCTAAAGATGTTGGAAAAGGTCTCTCTTCCTTCGCTTTAAGGTAGAGGCTTTAATGACTGAATTGTCTGAATACTAAATCTATATTCTACACAGCCTACTTTTCCCATCAGTCTTTTTCAGATAGCATGTTTTCTGCTCTTCCTCATTCTAGAACTTGTCACTGTCAGACTGAAGGCAACTTCAGTAGTCAGAGGTCTCTGTGACAAAGCTGTGAAGTACAATTATTGACAATATTGATGTTTTAATTGTTCTCATTAAGTTCCAAAGTCTTTGCTGCATTAAGAAAGTGTGGAAAGCTCCAAGGCATTTCTTTCAGACTTTTCAGACTTGACAAAAAATTACCTGTTAACATTGGTTTCCAAACTGAATGTTTCCTTCACAATAAGTCATTTAAATATATATACACTTTTATATGCATATACATGCACACACAGAAAATATTTTTAAAAATAGATAAACATTTAGGGTTTCCTGAGTCATGTCTCAACTCTTCAAGAAGACTGTGGTATCTTAAGAGTTGTTTGGAAGCAGTTTTGATTTTTTGCAAGTCATAGCTATTTGTTCTGTTTCACTTCAGTCTAAGTAGCAGCTCTCAGCATATTTCCAAGGTTCTTGTCTTCCTCAGCTGTACTAGAAATGTTGCTTCTTTGAGGTTTTGTTGCAGGTTTGGGGATTCCTATATTTATGGTCATTTAAAACAACAACAACAAAGTGAATGCTGAATTCACTTTCACTGATTTTAACATATAATAGGCAGGTAGCCATACTCGGTTGTAGAGGCTCCCTCAGTTGTTAATAAGTACCTCCAAAAATAGCCTTCCTTTGTGTCTTTGTGTGCTTGTGCACATGTGTGCGCATATATCCAGAACTGTGTTTCTATAGCAAAGTGCTGGGGAGTTCTAGGATATATATATTTTTAAAGAAATTTCATGAAAGCATGATTCTGCTGTTCAGTGCACCAGCATAAATTTGTTTTCCCAGGTCAAATTCACATAGTAAACACAATTGTATGCAGCATTTTGTAGTCAAAACAGATAAAAAAAGATGAGTGGTGTACTTGGCTTTGCTGTAGCCATTTTGCAATGGGCAAAACCAAATCTAGCAATTTAGTGTGTATTACAATGTTGTTTTTCCCTGGCTTGTGACTGTCATGCACAGATAACATCTCTGCTAAACACTCAACTTGTAAACTCTACGTGACTTAGAGGTTATCAAGGTTCAAAGAGAAAATGGGCAATACAGTGATGAAAATAAGGCTGAGCTGGCAAAGATGGACTAGGTGACCTAAATGCGTCTTCTACATTTCTAACTACACTGATCCTATGAATTATATCTTTAAATCTAGGCAAACATATGAAAGTAGTAATTGAAGTTAATGTAATATTCCTGTAACAGCTGTCTTAATTTGTTAATCTTTTCACTGGAGCTTAATAGAAAATTATATTTATGCCATTTTGAAGTCTAAACTTTTGAAGTCATTTCAGTAGAGGACTACACCTAGGCTGTTTTTTTTTTTTTTTGGAAGCCATTAACAGTGCCCCCCTGGAGAAGTTGGAGCATTTGGATGTCCTAGTAGTATTAGACATTAGTGCTGAAACCTTTGTTACCACCTCGATAAGTAGACAGACCTACAGGGATTCTATCATATGTAGATGTAACTGAAGAATACATGCCAGTTCATGCAGAAAGCTGGTGTTTGTGCCTCCTTTGTTATATGACAATGCAGGTTGCTCAGCCATATTGATTATGTTTGAGCAGCTACGTCTCGCTGGCTTTGCCCTCACTCAGCCTGAGACCAGTGAGCCACCCTGCTTCCTCCATGGCCCAGACAGTGACTCCTGCAGTTTTCCTTGCTCCGAAAGTGAAGCCTAAAAAGCTTCTTCTCCTCCCTAAGCTCTCCAATTTGGATTTGTCTTTCATGTTTTATGGGTGAACTCGATGATCTTCTATGATTCTGTCTTAAGTGGTGAGGACAAAATATGAATAATTTCTCACCAGTCTGAAAGCACATTAGATTTTACTTCATGTCATGCTGGAATTTCTGGCTATTGCTGAGTGGCTTTATGGGCACAGGGGTATTCCCCACCCAAGCATGTACACAGAAGTCCTGTTTCTGAAACCTTAGCAATTAACTAATGTCTACAGTATACCTATTAGATGAAGGGGTAATTGCTGATACATATCCTAAAATGTCCCCCATGTATGCATGTTTTTAAGAGGTGACCTTCTTCGCTGACTTGCCATTTTGCAAGCTGAAAGAAGTGGACTTGAAACTTTAAAATTAAAAAGAAGTTCCTGTGTTTTCAACAATAGTAATGCAATACTCCTTTGGGCTGACATTGCCTGGACAGCCTATGTTCAAAGCAAGCTCAGGCACCTGAATAATCCTATCAGCACAACATTCGAATTATCCTAAAAAGATATATAGTTTATGACTCATATAGATGCAGCAGGTGCTTTAATACCTCCAAATTCACTGGCCCTGAATATATGCAGACTTACAATGACAAAAGGTAGCAAATGGTAAAATTTTAATTGTACCCACTGCACTTGTAATCATGTAAATTCTATTACTATTGGAAAAGACTTCTGTTCTAAGCAGTAATGGCTTATAATATCATGTCTCATTTGTTGGTGTTATTTACAAGTATCCCAGTAAAATGTAATAGTGATTAAATGGTATTAACTTATTCTCATAGTATTTCAGCTGATGCATGTGGAGGAGCACACAGAATACTTTTGTTTGGATTTGGCTTTCTTAATAAACAAATACATTTTAGACTATTTTAATTGATTGTCCAAACCATATGACTTTGTAAACTTTTAAGCTTTGCCTTAGAGATCATACAAAAAGATCAAGAAAGTTTCAGATAGCATTGTCAACGTTTACTTGACTTTAGCGGTGTCTCTTAGGGTTAATGTGAATAATAGGTTTTCACTTTTTTCAGCAAATTTCTGCTCATATAGAAGTAAGAATTAACCTCTACAGTTGCTATAGTAAACAATAAGAGCCTTTTGCAAGCTGTGTCTGAAGACTACTGAAATTAAACAGTGTTAAAGTAAACCACACAAATGACCTTACATTTTATAAAATCACAGAGGTTATCTCATCAGGAAAGTGAGAGATCTATCCCTTAGAGTTTACAGTTTGTGTATTTAATTAGAAAAAATATTAAAGTAAAATTGTTCCCTGTCTGTACTCCTGTGACAGTCTGTATTCTGACCTGTGAAAAACATTTGGTTTTTACTGCGAGTTACTTAGTGAAGTCCAAACAATTAAGATATGCTTGTAATGCTGATGCTTTCAGTATATCTGGAGTATAATATTGCACATAACTGAAAGAAATCCTAACAGTATGGTCCATGCTGGCATAAGCTGTCTGTTTTTCTGGTGTGTGTACCTGCAAGAAAACTAGTGTTTCTAGGCTTGCTCAGCAAGCACAGGTTTCATTTTTTTACTGCTGCAATTAGGGCTCAGTGCAGGAGTCCAAAATGGGGAGGTGATCTGCCCATTTTTTTATTAATTAGCCATGAGTTAATGCTTTAAGTTTACTTACCAAAAGAACAATGAAAATGTACTACTTGCATTAAATGTGTAGATTTAAAAGAAGCGTGTAAAACTACCATATTTAAAATACTTTCAAAAATAATGTTTAAAGTGCTTTTGACTATAAAAATAATACTTTTAGTAATTTTGAAGTATGTTTGCAAGAATATGGCTTTTATTTTTAAAATTATTTTCAGTATTGAAAATGACACATTGAATGCCAGAGGCAATGAAAAGGATTTTAGTAAAGAAGTACTAATAATAACTTCACTTCTACCTTAATTATATCTCCTTTGTGGGGGGAAAAAAAAAAAAAACAAACAACAAACCAACAACCCTCTCATATCATCCTTGACTGCCCTTTAAATCAAGACACCGTTGACACTTTGTTTCCAATTAACAGTAAAAACCTTCTTTGATCCTTTGACTTTTTTTATGAGATGAATTTATATTTTCTAGACTAACATGCATGACAACATAATTCTCCACACTCATTAATATTCAACTTCTTTGCTTTAATGAGGGAAATAAGGAAGAATGGAAAGTCATCTGCTTATCTAAAGCAGCAAGGAGTTGGCTAATATTCACAGACAAAACACTCTACGTTTAAATAACTTTAAAAGCTGTGACACATTTGGCCAAAATCAGGTCATTCAAAGTTAAGCCTGACACTCAGAGCTGCATTAGATCTCTGTGTGTGGTTTTTCAGCATAAAAAGTTGGAAAATCTGTGTTCCCGCTCATTGATTTTCTTTAGTATTCTTTTTGAAATAAGATTCGTGGAAAGGCTGGTAGGTTTATTCGTATACAATAAAGAGGCTCTGGCATCTGCCGATTCCTGTGTGGTACACTGTTGTGTTTCCCAGACAGCGGCCAAACCTTAGTGAGATCCTCAGAGGTTAAGAATAGGCACACTACCACTGTATATCTCTATGGTAGAACTTTCAGGAAAATTCACATAGTCTCATTGTCAAATTTCTCTCCATTGAAACATCCTTGATATTCATGTAATACAAATTTTAATAGGTGTTACTGCTGCAATTGGATTGAAACAAGGGGTATGTACCTCTTGTATTTATTCTGCAGTGACATATAACTTTGTGTTGGTAATTTTGCATCTCGTTTAAATGCCAATAAGTTTTGTCAAAATTAATGTAAAATTCCCTTTTGGAATACTTGGATTAAATGGAAAGAATGTACACTCCTTCCCCATTTCATGTTTCTCATGATTATTAGGAGATTTTATAGTACACGAATATTAACTTTAAATGATATGAGTTCCTAAAATTCCAACTCAGAAGTCTGGGTATCTAAAAATATCCCTTAGTTGTCCCCTAAAATAGCTGCTTTCAGTCTTTTTAAATGCTTGTACTAATAATTCAGTAATATTTTAATAAGAGTTCAAATAAAGCACATTAGTGCTTCTAGAATTACTTTCTCTTTTGTGATGGGAACACAGTCCTATAATTTTTCCATGGCTGTAAAAACTTTTTGGCTCTGACTATTATAGATCTTTATAAATAAAACAGAGTTCTATACCAGTATTACTTTTTAGTGCATGATGGAAACTCTTAGGTCAGTAGCATTACCACTAAAATGGAAATACTGGGTAAAACTGTCAAAAAAATTCTCCATCAACAGCAAGCTTGAAAACCTGAAAATAGACGTGACACCATTAGTATACAGGTGGTGTTAAATGGAATACACAAAGCTTGCAGTCAGCTAAGGATAAAATAAAATAATGTTGAGATGTAGAAACATAGAATGGTTAGAGTTGGAAGGGACCTTAAAGAACGTCTGGTGTGGACATTCAGCCAATTCAAATGTAGTTAAATTAAAAAAATTAATCGAAAAGTTAAGTCATTATAGCATATCTGATATATTGTTATTGCATTGAACTTGAAATAAGTTGCTTCAAAAAAACATTCTGTATTTGAACAGCGTATAAAAAAAGAAACTATCTTTTTCCTATGTGAAATATCCTTTCACACCAGTCTGTTTGCAGTATTTTTCCTGATATTGGATGCCCTTCATCTTATGATCCTGATATCATCAAAAATGAAGGCTTCTAGAAAAAAAAATGCTGATTAAGAAGTGTTAGTTGAATCATAATTTTTCAAATACTTTGAAAAGTAGTGAATTAATTCATTGCTTTTCTACAACTGTTTCTATAGAGCTGAAATTTTTAATATTGTAATGTTGGAATCTTAGGAACAGTTGTGACTGAATCCTGCACCTTCTAAGACGCCTGAGTTGAACAGAAGCATATTAGCCATTGAATTACACGTTGAAGTGCAGTCTCTGAAATATCTTATGTTCTGATGGGAGAAAGGCTTAAAGCATGTGTTGCAGACACAGTTAAGCGTGTTGTAAACATGGTTTCTTTGTTCATGTGGACATCTTCATCTTGCTGCCATATCAGTG
The DNA here is from genome assembly GCA_013400055.1 of Nycticryphes semicollaris. Taxonomy (NCBI): domain Eukaryota; kingdom Metazoa; phylum Chordata; class Aves; order Charadriiformes; family Rostratulidae; genus Nycticryphes; species Nycticryphes semicollaris. The sequence goes on along the minus strand of VXBJ01007648.1, from coordinate 1,107,654 downwards.
ACTTCTCAGCTGACTTCGTGCTTTGTGTGGGATGCTGGGATAGGCAAGAGGTGAGAAAGCACCATAAGAGAGAGCCATGGAGGTTGCAGGTGGAGAGCTAGAAGTGGAGGAGGAGATTCCACTGTATTAGTCCTATCCTGAATCTTGTCAGTCATATGATTTTCATGTCTATCTATAGAGATTCATTTTTCTAAAATAATAAATAAAAACTAAGACAACAAATGGTTTGTCAGTTGTACATCTTACAACTGTATGCAGGGTTTGCTCAAGATTGTCTTATGCCACCAGATACTTTTCTACTGTGCCCAGTGCATACCAAAATGGGGCCTTGATTTGTGGGGGCTCATAGGTCAACTAGAGATAAAGCTATGCAAATATATTGCTGCAAAACAACTATTCAGTATGTTCAAGCTTTTTAACTCAGGGTTGCAGTGTAATCTTCTACGCAGATGACAAATTTAGGTAGGGGGAGCAATATATGTAACAAAAAGATTTTAAAACAGGAGTTATCAAAATGCTATGAATATAGGAATATCAATTCAGTAACACCAAAGGAATACAGAGCAGAATTCTTAGATAACAAAAAGGAATAAACTGAGTATAATAATGGAAAGTTATTCACTTCTCAATATTCATTGGTGCCATATCAAGCTAAAAGACTTATTTATATTTATAGATTGAAGCATATTTCAGATGATACAGTAATCTTCAAAAAGTAAATTTTAGTACTGTGAGAAGTCTATATTCATAGCACCAGAAGGCATGTTTTCTTGAAGAGCAGACATAGCATAAGTTGCAGCATTGGAGCTTTATCAATGCTACCATGCCATGACCTTCAAGTGTCATTATTTAAAAAACAGGATAAAGTTTCACAATGATCCCTTTTATATCCTTGCCTCTTTCTCAAAACTTCTAATGAAGTCTTCACTTAATAGTAGTTTCTATGCTGTTAATGATGTGTGTATCTACATCACCAAGCATTGCCATGATACGATTGGGTGTGGTCAGCTGAAGTAGTTGCAGTGAGAATTATAAGTCTTTTGACTGTTGCTGAAGACCATTGACAATCCCTAATTTTCTTTGCACAGTACAATATAAACTTTTTATTTATTGCTCAGTTTCTTTCTAGCACACGATACAAAAGGAATGCAAATACCAGTCCATTTCAATGCTGAGAAGCAGTTTTTACGTACAGGACTGTTGTTATCTGAGCTGGTGGTGTGCCACAGCTAGAGGTAGTAGGAAGGCACATTGTTTATGCCAGCTGCATGGCTTCACTTGTACTTATGTCTGATGTCAGCATGGTGCTGCTTCTCTGTATTTGAAATGTCCTCTGGATAAAAATTTCCATCACAGCTGCCTTACCCAATTGACAGAACATTCTGTCTAAGGGTGCAGATGTGCGGCTCCCAGAGCAGAGATGGATAGCTTCTATCAGTACTAGAAGAAAACGAGCCTGTCTCCCAACCATAAACTGAACGATGTTCTCACAATCAGAGATGAGAATCAATGTTCACCAGTTCTTACGAAGAAGGGGGTTCCTTTTTTATACTGATTCCCTATTCTGATGTAGTCTAAATATCTAAGGCCACACTACTGAGACTGTCATTCTACATGGAAATGAATTTATAATAGCTTGTGGATATCTTCTTTAGACAGCTATCAAAGAATGATGGTAGGAAATCCTGCAATAAGCAGATCAACTTCTGTAGAAAGTTCAAGAATAAAACAGCATATATTTTCAGATGGATAGCTGCCAGTATAAACAATTCCTTGTCTGTTAAGCTTTTTCTTTCATAGATCATATCGGATAAGAGAAAACCCTTGAAAATATGGAGTAAATGGTACTCAGACTAGCAGAGAACTCGACAAAGCTAATGTAGATCTTCAGTGGCAGTAGTATTGCAAGTAGCTTGAACAACACATAGATTAAACATAACCGTTCTGGAGATGCTGCAAATCATCAGTATTTTCCAAGGGGAATACAAACTGCAAGACATACCTTTGTTCAGAAGCTTAAAGGGATACTGTGATATGTGCAAGAATGTCACGTAAATAGTAGTAATTGTTTTGGTGAGCTATATACTTTATTATGCGTTGTTTTATCAGTCTAGGAGCAGAGGAAGGTCATTACAAATGTGATGTTTCCTTACTCAGGGACATGCTTTCTGTGCATATTTCAGTGACAAAAATAATTCTCTTGCCATATTTCTCCCAGTTAGGCCAACAAAACCTGAAGAGATTGAATAAAGTTTTACCCTGGATATTGGATCAGAAACATAATTGCTGATTCTTGATGAATTCTTTCCAATTACAGTTAATTCATAGCTGAATAGTTATACAAAGACCAGAATTCTAGACAACATGCAGAAACTCAGAGGATGAAAATCCAAGATATAAAGATGTTTCTCTAATCTCTTTATTTAGGTCTTCATTTACAGTTCTGCAGCCTCCTGCTGAAGCAAAGTACCTCTCACGTTAGTAACATAGAAACCCAGACCCTATTTTAAACTATTTCATTATTAAATATTTCCTTCTTAATAATATTCCTTAAGGCTAGATTAAATCGGTGATATAATTTTAAAACAGTGATATTATAAAAGAACAAAAAGAATAAATGAAAATAATAAATGGTGTCATTTTCTTAGTTGACAATCTTTGACTAGATTATGATGTTTGGAGAGCTTGGTCTTTGGACCACAAAATTAATTTTGGCCCTGATAAACCTGCATTTTTTTGTTGTTGTAGAAGTGTAATCTGGAATCATTGTGACAAATGCCACAATATTGTTTAAGGAACCAGTTTTCAGAGGGGCTTCATAAGAAATAAAATTCTTATTAAAGATCTGTCATGCATGTTAACACACTTTTAACTTGAGAATGCTATACTTCTAAAAATGTATAAGGAAAAATGGTCTTAATTTTTCATTTTACCTCGTTATTCTTAACATGTTATAAAGTGTAGTAGCTGTCACACTTGCAAGGGTCCTGTCTTACAAGGATGGTGAAAGGTGGATGCTTATTCAAAAGTGTGTCTGTAACTACTCCTCCATCGCCAACATTTAAGACAGCTATTCTTAGTTGAATAGTTATTTTGCCATTCCTTTAGAGGTTCTCTTTTTAAAACACCTGTTAAAACTGTATTTTTTGTTACTTATACTTTAACCTTTGTGGGTTCTAGTACTTACTGTGACTGATCTTATTTCCTGTTATCTTTTTACAATATATCCTAATTTTGTAAGATGTAGTCCTCCCATTTTTAGATTTAATTTCTTGGAATTTTCATCTCATAGGTCATGTGTGTGGGGGAGTGTACAGGTAAAAGGAGCCAAAGAAACTTAATCTTTTCTGTTATTCTGCTTATTAAGCTCTTCTGCATTTTTTCTCAATGCTTTTTCATTAAAAATACATATGTATCATCAGCTGATTTTAAAGCTGTTCCTGACATATTACTGATCTGAAATGTAAACCAGGGTTTTCTGTTTGCATTTTAAAATCTTAGTGTTATCATACAAATACATTAATCCTTTGTTTAACCATAGAGGTTTTTCTCCTTTTCCCAAATTCATCAATTAGGTTTTTTTTTCCTGTATAAAGTAGTTATGAATGACTCCTTTAGGCTCACTGGCGCAGCTTGGGAAAAGACTATAGGTTCTGCCTGGAACTGGAAGAAGATAACTCTAATCTTTTACCTTTTCCCAACACACTAGATTTTGAACTGGTGTATCTTCCAATGTAATTTGGGAATTTTATCATTTTAATGGAACATTTCTTTCTTTGTTATCCTATCAGTGTAGAGAACAATTCTTTAGAGTTGAAGCATATGTACCAATAATACATTTTGTATTACAAATTACAGAAAGAGTAACGGGTTGAGATGCTGCTGATTAAAGGCTGCAACATTAATACCACCTCAGAGGAAAAATAGTTTTGAGTTTTTCACTGTGTCCTAAAATGTATTTTGATCTTATACTTGAAATGTCAGGCTTTGAAGTTGAGAAAATCAACTACTGATTTCTGTTAGTATCTGGAAATTGTAATGCAAAAGACTCTGCAGGACAGCAGAGAGGAAGGGAGATTTACTAGAATCGGTGTTACTGTAATCTGTGGAACATCTGGCTCCAAATATTGCCTGGCATAAGCATCCCAGGTAAACAATTTAAGATGGGGTGTTCAGAGATTTATCTCCTCTCCATTGGCCCTTAATTATTCACCTGCAAACTGGGCTTGTCAGTGGTGTTATTTAATTTGTAGGATCTAGACTAGTGAAATGAGAGGATACTGTTTTCTCTCATTCAATCAAGTTATTCCATTGACTTTACAGAATTTGTATGATTACAATTCCAGTGTTTAATGAAAGCGGAACAATTTACACTGTAGCAATATATTCAGTGGTGGTTTACAACAGCATTAAATAAAATGTTGCTTCCTTTAAATGAATTATCAAAAAGAACCAGAAAGAAAGGGGACAAAAAAGGGAAAAAGTAAATAAAATTATACCTTATGGAGACAACTCTTGATGAAAAGAAAATAAATTTTTGATTCATGACAACTAGCTGAATAGGAAAACACACTAGAATAAGATGAATCAGAATACCCTAGGCAAAACAGCAAATCGTCCATCTGAAAGCAGGTACTCCTTGAAGAACAAAACTATACCAAAATCAAGAAGCAAGATAAAGAGATGCAAGAATCAAAGCGCGAATTAAGTATGTTAAAATTAACTTACAGAACAGAGATCCTAACTCACAAACGAGTGCACTTGTCAATTATCAAAGCGCTCAACAAATATGGCATATTTTTAGTGGAAACATTAATGCTCCAAGATGATACACATACAGACAAAAGATAAATTTGTGCCCATTTCCCATCAGAATATTGCTTGACTTCCAAAGGGAAAAACTTGACTGGAAAACTGACTGGATGCAGAAGTAAACTATTTTTTTTTCTTTGAATAAGCAAACAGTAAAATACTGACAGAACATAGAGGCAGCTACGTTTGTGACTGTATATCTAATTTCAGTTGTCTTCTACTTCCAGTGCAATCATGTGAATATATAAAGCTAATGTGTATGCTCTTCAGGACCTTAAAGTATATACATTAAATTATTCATAAAGTACAAAACCCCCTGGTTTTTACTGCCATGCCATTTTAATATAATTACTTCCTATCTCACCCTCTGTTGCTAATTCTAAATGAATGTTTTCAAATTACAATGTGCATACTGTTGTCAGTATAACCTGTTGTTATTATACGCTAATACTGCGTGCTAATGAAGTGTTAAATATCCAGAGATGCCAACCCCTTTATCCAAAGGAATATGAACACTATGAAATAGATGTGATACGAGACTAAATTGAAAAAAGTCTATTGATCTACGCTTGAATGCATTTTTAATATAAATTAAATATATCCTTCTAAATTAAGATATCTAAATAATCTAAAAGGCCAGATATTAGCCTTAGGTAATATCTTGGCTTCCGTCTCTCTACATCAATTCCTGTAAACTTTAGGGTCCAATCCTACCAAGTGTTGCATGCTACATAGAAAACGCTGCATACTCTCGCTTTGTACCTTGATAATAATAGTGTTCAACATTTTGTAAGCTCATGCCTTGAATAATCAAACTTATTGATATCAGTAGCCTTATTCAATATTTAAAATTGCAGTTTAGAAATGTACTCATTTTTCATGTGAAGAAAGGAATCTGATGAAATTCTACAGGGCAGTGATGTGCCTCAGAAATCATTCTACTGAAATGAATTACTTTTTTTGACTGAGTAGCTTCAGAAGGCATTCACATCAATATGTTTTATAACATGTGGAAAGGAAAATTGACAAGAATTCTTTGGAAAATAGAAGTAGTACTTCCTTACTACTTCATAAACACTGAAATACACATTCTTTTATTTAAAGATGAGTGAAGGGGTTGATATGTTCCTTGCCATCCAGCCTTTTAAAAAGAATCAATCTTACTGAAAACCACAGAGATGTAAGGGTATTAAATGTAAAAGGAAAGGACATTGTTGAGTTTGGATTGTACAATCACAGAAACGGAGGAGCACATTAGGACAAGCCCTTCCCACAGACTACTTTAGTAGGTGTCCTTTCTAGGAGATTGCTTAACTCAGCCCATTTAACACCCTGTTCTTTGCCTTTGCTTTTGAAAACACGTTGACATTTGCCCTTCTTATTTCTGGAAGCAGCCACACAAATCCAATAGACTGGGTCCAAGTATGGAAAACAGCAGTGTCATAAAGCTTAATTTCAATAACAAGCTTCAGCAGCTCAGAAAATGCATACTCTTCATTCCTCTTAAAATTGAAAGAAGTATCATTTAGCCTTTAACAAGGAAAGTGGTAATGAGTTAAAGATTTAGTGCTTCTGTTGATAGGAGGCCTGTGTGAGATTATCAGCTGGGGCAAAGCTTGTTTTTGTTGATTGGTTTTGGAAGTTTTTTCCAGTCACATTTGAAAGAAAAAATTTAAATTTATCGAAAATAGATTGCTGTCAGTTGCTTTTAAAAAGTAAATTGATTAAAATAATCTTCCCAGTAAATATTATATACATATCTTCACACAGCTAAATATCAAAAATATTATTTTCTAAATTGGTAAAATGACTAATTATTACTTTTCTCTTCTGTTCTTCCACACAACATTAGAGCAAAGTACTTTTCATTAACAGAAACTAATATTCTTTGCAGAGGTCAGTGTTGTTCTAACAGATGAAAAAATGAGGTCTGGAATATGGTCTAGTTACCAAACTGGGAGTAGAACCTAATTTGCAGAGACCTAACATGGTGCTTATTTCCTGGGTTAGTAATTCCTGAACAACAACATATGCAGCTTTTCTTACTTTGGAATTATTCCCACATCATCATTTGGGAAGAAAGCAGTAGCTGTAGAGCAGTTCAGACATTTTTTTCTATTTCCCTTTCCAGCACAACTCACTGCAGTAACTTCCTTGATCCTTGCAGCTTGCATCCCAAACCGGTCTGGCCTCTTGCTGTTTCTCTCCAGCAAGGACTGATGGAATAGGATTCAGGAAGAAGGTCAGCAGCTAATCGTGCTCCAAAAAGGTTGAGAGGTGTTGCATTTAGTTGCAGTTGCCAAGATGCTTGACTAGTTTTCAGTTTTACTAGTTTTGAAAATAAATAAATGCCTGTAATTCTTTATTCTCCATGATCACTGAGAGTTTTATGGAACAGAAGCTCATTGTGCATTTGATAGGGTTGTGGTTTAGGCCAGACAGGCCAATGATGGATAACAGCCTTCTTGGACATCAGTCATTGAAGAAAGAGAGCTAACCCTTTAATCCCTCAGCTTTTAATGTGAGCATGGGGCAAATGGGATGAAATACCCTGTTGGCCAGTTTTGGGACTCCTGTCCTTCCCGCTGCTCCCCTATGCTATTCTGCTCCTGACCCTTCAATGGGGCAAATAACGAAGTTAGCTGACCTTGGTTGTTATAGCAATAAGTATAAGCAAGAGCATCTCTGCATATCATTCGCTGGCATTGACTGTAAACACAGGTGTTATCACTCTGAGAAACAACATTTTTCTGCACTATATGCTATTAATTTCAGAGAGTTAGAAAAGGCTTAGCTAAGAAGTAAAATTACTGAACAGAAAGTTGGTTCTGTTTTACCTCAAACCAAGGTGCTACCAAATGGATAATTATCTCTGATAAGGTCTTCAAAAATACTTTATTACCTTTCTTGCAGCAACTTATGTAAAAATATCAAATAATTGAGGATTGTGGCAGTTATAGCATTTCAAGTTCTGTGAGACAGGGAAAAAAATAACTCATTTAAACTCCCTAAATGTAATCTTCAGCTGTAAAAATTTGGTCAGATACATACCATTTAGCTGTGTTGTATTGTAAAGCACAATTTCAAGTATTACTGCACTTTTCCATTTATCTTTCAACTGGGCCTATATCTTATTATTATTTCTTCTCATGACTCTTAGCATTTCTACATTTTTCCACTTAGATTGACATACGTAATTTATTCTCGCACCAGAAACTTGTCCTATGCTTTTCCACAGACAGATATAAAATATCTGCTCTTTAAAATAGCACATAAGGTTAAGGTCCCATCATCCCAAATTCTACAACTCAAAGCTATTGGAGCTGCTTTACTTTATGTACATTCCATTTGTAGACCACAAGATGGGTAATAATAATTCTACATTACAACTTCCTATTGTATATATATGTGTGTGCTTATCAGTTTGCAAATGGCTAAATTGCACACAATTCAGTCATTTATGAACAGGCCTTTCAGCAAGTCATTATTTTTTATACCAAATATTACACTGGATTATTTCAAACTGGTTCTCCTCTTCCCATCCATTATACAAACAACATAGTGAAGTCTTAGATTAAAGGAGCATGAGGGGACTCTACGGTACTTCAGTCCTCATTCGCATGAGAAGGATTGTCTCTCTTATCCGTTGTTGTATAGTGAAAATTAAAGTTAAGGATTTTGCAGTTAGGGTTAATAACACAAACATTAAAATTTACCTGAGTTCTAGCAAAATTCTAAGTTTGGCCTACTGTCCCATGTCTCCCCACATTATTTAGTCAGGTTTACACACTTAATACGTTTTCCCAAAGGCGATTGCAGATTTATGTTATATTCTTCTTTCTTGAAGTACTGGCTTGTCTACAAAGTACTACTGATAAAAATTATATATCAAACAAATGAGATGCATGTCAGAAAGCTATAAATAATGAATTAAATGCTAGTATACGCATAAATATTACAGAAAAGACCAACACGTTCCAAAAGAGTATTTCCCTTCTACCTTCTTACTTAAACCGCAAGGGCATGATGCTGTTTAGGAGACTGAATTATATATATCTGGATTTATAATTAGTCCAGCTATTAACCTTTTCTCCAGTTTCTCTCTTTGGTGATATACTGTACTATAAATTCCATAAGAGATTACCTTGCAGAAAATATGGTTTTACATAAATGCACCATGCATATTTTATCATTACATTTAATTTATTTATTCTGGGTCTGATTCCCTATAGTCTCGTCCTGGTGCAGTCTTACCTGTGTGAGATGGGTATGAACTAGACCAAAGCAGAACTTTCTGATCACTTAGAGCAAACATGCTTTATTTATCTTTGAATGGATATGCATTACACGGGTTCCACAGGGTTGAGGCAGGGAAGAACTTAAGTTTTGGAATAACATGTCTGGCAGAAACTGCAGGCAGACCTAAGGCATTAAATCTCTGTATAACAAAATTAACAGGTCTCATTCATCCTGAGCCAATTATTGCCCAATCATATGTGTAGATTCAGTATACCCTTACGCTGTTTTCTGTTCCTCATTTTGATTGGTATAAAAATAGGTGATGTTGAGCTTTGTGGGAAAAAAAGTTACATAGCCAGTTTAGACAAACCTCAGCTACTGAGAGGTGTGGTTATACACACACACATAGATATATATATATGTGTGTGTGTGCAGAAATTTTTGCAGTTGACCAAGATTTCTACATCTAGATCTCTAAATGGGTTATTTTTAAAGAAGAAGTTTCATCTGAACTGTCTGCACAGAGCTGATGACATCCAGTAAATGGGTGCACATTAATGTTGTATTAGCATTGTAAAACTGCAGCAATTCACAAACATCTGCCAGAACACAACCCAATCTGAACTGTTAAAATGGATGCATGACTACTTTGCTGTCCATTCAAAAGTAAAAAAAAAAAAGATATTAAATTATCTAACGCTTCACAGAAACTTCTCCTGAAAAAGCCAAACACAGCGTTGTCACGCTGTGACAGTTTAAAATGTATCTGCAAACAAGAGTTTAAATTAAAAACATTTGTTTTAAAGATATTTTAATCCATTATGCTGTTACTTCATATTTTTAACTTCTAGCACAGGGGGTTTCTACCTATAGGGATTTCAAAAGTCAAAACTGACAGTACATATTTAACTATCATAACCACCCGGCAATTATGTTCAGCTTCTGCATTCTCATCTAACTAGCCTTGCAATCTAGGAACTTCTGTGCTTATTGGGATTTCTGTAGAAGTTAGCATTAATGAAATAGAGTTTTAAATTTCCCTAGGCTCAATCTAGGCATTAGGAATATAAATGTAAATTAGCAGAGAAGAACTAGCAGCCTTGAATACTAACACTTTCATCATATTACTTTTAGTTAAAAATGTACTAAGGAATGGGGGAGCCAATCTTCTGCACCTGGCACCCCCAAAATAAATTAATAATTATCAGACTATTTCTGTAATTTTCTATATGCTATAACACTGTAAGACTCAGACACCTTCCAATTACAGATTAATATTCTCTGTCAAATAAATAATAGCTGTCTAATTCTGTTACAGATTAACATTCTCTGTCTGATAAATAGCTGTCTAATTCTGTTCTATCTTGAAGACTGCCTCTAAAAATATTCTTTTCTGCTTGAAAAGCAGTTATGGAATAAACGTGGCCACAATATTCTTCTTACTTTGCTTTTTCTGGCATGACAAATCATGTAAATTCATTGATTTTTTCCTGACACTCATATAGCCCCCTGTAGTAATTCTTTTTATTGTGTGTTTTCTATGATTGTGGGTGTTCACACTCTTTGCTTTAATTAATTCTGTATCTCCACTGCCACTAAGTATGTTCTGATGGTAAGCAAGTGAAAATATGATAAATAGTATGAATATTAACCTCGTACACGAGCTATTATTATCTTCAAATTATTGATATGGCTAGTAGCAAAGTACCAATTCCAGTTACAAAACCTGAAATTTGTATACTTAACAAACTGCTTCTTTTGAACTTTTCACAGTGATTAAATGTTCATTATTGTTATGACTATTTGTTGATTCTCTATCTACTCAGAATGGCTGATCTCTTTCAATATATGCTGATAGCAATGACCCTAATTATAAAAGAGCAATTCACTGGAAGGGTAATGATGATATAAACTCCACTTTTTGAAGATCAAGTGAAGTGCTGTCATGTTTTTTGTATTTTCTGTGGCTATTCAGGACTATTATCTCATTGGAAGAATGGGTTGAATTAATTGAAAGATTTTTTTTTTTTTAAATTGACCAGAATAGTTTGTTATAAATGTAGTGATTGCAGAGGTCTTATATGCAAGTTTCTGTACTTTGTTTTCTTTTGGTGTAACAAAAAAGTGATCAATCATAGGATCATGAAATAATTTAAGTTGGAAAGGATCTCAAGAAATTTTTGGTATAACCCCCACTTGGATCCTGGTCCTTTCAAGTTTGAATACCTTGAAAGATGGAGATCTCACGGTCTCTCCAGGCAACCTGTTCTAATATTTGATGAGCCCCACAGTGAAAACATTTCTCTTATTGTCTAGTTAGAATTTCTCATGGTCCAGCTGTGTCTGTTGCCTCTTCTTCTGTCTCATCTTGTTGAGCTCACACCAGAAAGTCATTGTCTGTCTTGTACTGGGGAGCTAAAAACCATAGGTCAGATACAGGTATATGAAAGATTTAGAGAGGCACAGGATGAGTTTCCTCTTCCTCCTAGACACAGTCTGGCCTATTCTCCTTTGCTGCAGGGACACTAGCTGTCATTCAATTTGTTCATCAGGATCCCCAGGTGCTTGCTGCTTTCTCTGCCTTGCCCCTGGACTCTCCAGGTGCATGACACTATTGCGTTTGCATACAAGGACTTTTTGTCATTCTTTTTTGAACTCCGTAAGGCTCTAGTGAACCCTGGTCTGAAAATGGACCACTCACCCCAACTTGGTATTATCCACAGACTTGCTGAATGTGCATTCTTACTCAACGTTCAGGTTGTTAATAAAGACAGTAAGTGTTCTCCTGACATGAGTGTGCAATAAGATAAAGCATCTGACAGATAACTACATGGGTGAACAGACGAATGCTGTGTGTTCCTGTTTTTCCACAATGAATTTTATGACAATATTTTAAAAGATAAAAACTGGCACTTCTTCTCAATGAATCTTGAATAAATAAGTATATACAGATATTCCTGAGTACCTGCATGATAACTATGCAAAACCTCAAAAATGTCTGTGCTTTGAATCACAGCATCTCATGTTACTAGCTTGAAAAAAGTATATTACCTAGTTTCACAGTATATTATTGACCTGAAGATTTTGTGTTATTATAGGCTTTCATAACAAACACAAAACTGAAAGAAAAATGGAGTTCCATTCTAAAATTTTAAATTCTCTATTTGCTCCAGTATAAGTAGTACTACAGGATGAAGACATCTAAGACAATTTTCTGCAAGGACTTTCAGAATTTTTTCATAAATATTCCAGAAATTTACCACTTTATAGATTGTGCCCTAAGTTTTGGTTGGTGGGGGCTGGGGTTTTGGGTATTGTTTTTTTTGTATTTTTTACATCTCATATATTTTTAACTACAGCTTCATTTTTATGTCCCTTATCAATGTTCTGACAGTTTTGATCTCTGTTCTGAGGACAGTTGAGTGTCTTCCTATTAAGTGAATATTGGGTACACGTTTTGAAGTTGCTCGTGAATGGTAGCAAATTGGTACTGCATGACTCTTGATTACCTTTGTTATAGGGCAATTAGGATACTAACTTAGGTCATAAATTTTATTGCAGTTTCTTATTAAACTGAAGGTGAACAAGAAAATTAAAGACATCACAATTTTCAGTGAGATGCCTCTTAAAAATAATTTGGTTTAAAAGCATTTGACATAATTTAAAAGACATTTTTGCAAGTTTGCCTTCTAGGAAGCACTTGGGAGCCTAAGTAAAATTTGAATGTTTATGTTTTAAAGCAGTTTTAATGCAAGAAATCTGTGTATAATTATCTCTAATTAGTCATCTCTTCCACTGAGATTTATACTAAGCATTGAGTTTTTCTCTTCTCTACAGTAACTATATCCCAAGCTTCTTTAACAACTAGGACTCTCTGACAAGCTGATCTCTGGATGAGATTTCAAACTCCTCTGATTTCATTTTACCTGTTGCTTTAGGACATTTTTTAATGAGGGCAGAGTTACTTTCATGTCTAATTAAGCTGAAGAGATTAAGATATTTAGGTCTTGTTTTTGTATATTTTCCTAAGGGAAAACTAAATACATGAGCAACTGAGATCAGCAAAAATACAAGAAAGAAGAAAAGCAGCAGGAACATAGGGGAGTATTATGTAATAAAAGGGAATAGGGAAAGGGAGAAGCAGGTTGGGCTGATGATCCTTCATAAAGTATGTTCACTTTCAAATGCCGCAAAAAATATTGCACCACACTGTGAGTTAGAATTTCTCCCTAACACAATAATTATGTAACTATCAGATGAACCTGAAGAGAAATATGGAAGCAGGAATTTTATGACTTTATACATTATATTAAAAAAAAAATCCCTGTTATGATTTCTTTCCTGTGCAATAAATTACACTTTAGGCTAACCGTGAGGTTGATGAAACAATGGATCCAAAATACTCTATGAAACATGCCTTTGTTTTTTATGTTCCATATCTTCTTCAGTGTCAGCTTTCAATGCAATGAGAAGCTTATTGTTATTTTATTTAGGAAAGAAATGATCCCTGCTATTTGGAAGTTTAATATCTGCAAAAGTGCTTTACCTTAGTTCCACTCTAATGGGCAAGCTGATAGACCTCCTTTAGCATGTATTCGTATTCAGGAAAAAACATTTTCATTGAATATTTTTTGACAATGGTTTTTAATAGTCATCTTTCTTAGTAAAAGGTTTTTTAAATTTACTAGTTTAGATGCACCTTTCTGCAGTACCAAAGGACTTTCCTTTAAGAGCAGGAAAGCATTTAAAATGCTTCCCATCTCCAGCTCTTTTCAATTACCCGGGAGTCTACTTATTTGTATATTTCATATGTTCATTTAATGTGATTTTTTTTTTTTATTCTTTCTTAAGGACTGAAAAAATATGGATGTTCTTAAGGCTTTTTTTCCTTTTCTTTCCTGACCTAGAATTCATTTTTATTTTGGTCTTGAAGGGAAGCTGGGAATACAACTTGAATACTGCCCTCTGTTTGGAGCGCTCTGGGGTCCAAACCAAAGCCATGAAGAAAATATTTCCCTGTGTCAATTGCAAATGGATTTTTTTTTCAGTTTATCAAAACAAAAACGAGTTTAATGTTAAGCAAAATTGTTTGTCTTAATGAATGTTATTTCTTATAATTAAGGAAAATGAAGTATTTGGTACACCAGCTACACGTCAGCTACCATCACCCAAGTAAGGCTTACTGGGGAAGTGGAGAATCAGTACTGGTGACAGGAGCATTAGCACCACCTTGTGTTCATGTGATAGGAAATAAGTAACAGCCCTCTCCACCCATTAACACTGCAACACTTTTCTGTTCTCTCCACGGCTTATTAATGAGGGAGCCATATTTGTGGA
>VXBJ01007648.1:1022504-1084155 GCA_013400055.1 Nycticryphes semicollaris | reverse complement strand
GACTTTTTTTAACAACTTGGGGAATTAGGAACCTCTATGGGTGTTTACTTTTTTTTTTTTTTTTATATTCTTGAAATGAAACTGTTTCAAGGAATGATTAGAAGTTTTTTAAGTAGCATGTTCCCAATAGGTTATGTTCTATGAATGTTTGATCTTTAAGAAGAAACAAGAAAACTACATTTCAAATACTTAGGTAAAAATCTCTTTTGAAAAGAGCCTTCCATTTGCCAAATTTTAAATATTTAAATGACACACATAAATTAAAAAGTAAAAAATTCTTATTAAAAGCAACTCTTAAGAATATAGGAATGTGAATTGCTGCTCAACATCTCAAGTACTCAGATGCGGAAGCAAATTAACATATCGTATTTATAGCTTATGTATAAAAAAGCATTTGAAATGTGTTCAGAGTTCTAGAAAAGCAGTGTTGTGTGGCAAAAGATGTAGCAAAGGAAATGTATTATTACTTATTTGATGTGGCATCATAATTTAAAATGATAGGTTTTAAAAGTAAAGAAGCGACATGGTTGCTCACACATGTGCCCATAGTCACATGTGTATGGAGGTATGCAATATTTTTGCTCTGCAGTAATGGTTTAGGAAAGGTAAGCATATACTTTCTTCTTTTCATTGAGGTAGGAAATTCTGAGAATTGGCATTGATGTTAATTGGAGCAGACAGGACATTATCTCAGTGTGATTCATGAGGTCTAAATGGTATGAATTTAATTTTTAAATGGTCTTAATCTGAAAAATGTGAGAAGAATAATGCTACTTAATATATCCTTATTTCAGGGCTTTGATTATGGAAAAACAGTGCTCTTCATTTGGTCAGGAATATTTTTTGTTTCCATTTTAGAGATTGGGAGAATAGTGTGCCCTTTCTTTGCTTCAGTCACAATGACTGGCAATATCTCACAGTGACTGTAGCGGGACTAGAGTTCAAAATGTTTTGAAGACCAAATATTAAATTGTTGGTGGTGCTATGTCTGAAATCCAGGAGTTTCTGATTTCTTATCTGCAACTTGCTCATCTAGATTTCTTTGTTGATTACGTTTCACGGTTTCAGCACAACTGAGTTAATGTCCAACACTGTATAACTGTAAAAAGCGTCAAGTCAAAGAGAGTTCAATTGCACTGCCTACGTCTTCATAATATGTAGCATTCTACTGAGGTGTTACTGCGTTGTCAATTCTTTGACAATATATTTAGGACCAAATAAAACTGAAAGTATGCAGTGGATTTGGTGGTGTTCTTGGTCTTAAACAGTCTCGGAGGCCTTAAGAGCAGGATATGTACGTTATGACTGTCCGTTTTGACTTATAGAAATATATACATTAAAAACATGAATATAAGTAGGTTTTACTAATGAGAACCTGTCTTTTTCTCAAACTTCTCTCAGTGAAATACTGAGGGTACCTAAAAAGCTCAACTCTATAAAAGCTTACTAAATATCCACTGAGAAAACAAGTCAGTTTCTCTCCTGCTGTTTATTGTTCTAACAGAATGTTTATGCTCTGAAAGCTGATTAAAAGATATTTAAGTGATTTTTTTAATGCCATTTTTCTACTACAAATTTGAACTTCAGTATAATATACAAATACATATAATACATAACTAGTATATATTTTACAGTGTGATATACATTGTGGCTATTATTGAAAATAAGCGTTCCTTCTTTGTTTTTACTCTGCAGTAAACTGTTTTATTTGAATTTATTTAAAAGAACAAATCATATATATTTGATATTAATCTCTTTGGCTGAAGCTACTGTGTGAGGCTATCATTGTATTTTTTTTTCTACTTTTTAGTACAGAATTCTTATTTCTGAGTTTTAGAAAACAAGTAGCATAAGACTGGGAAAAAAAATTGCTTTTGGTTAAATGTGTTGTCTGTAAGTATATTGAAATTAAAATGACTGTATTGAATTGGGTTTAGCACTGGCTTGTTGCTTTGGAAGCCTTTACTCAGCACTGCTTATTTTCTGTAGCCTTAATGAGCAATTACTGCACTCTTCCAGTTCAGAGCCTCTTTTAAGTAGACAGTACTGCTTGTTCCAAATTATAGATGTATTTTTCTGGTTTGCCTGTAGGGTGTTGGCATTTTTGGTGTTTTGATTTGTTTGTTTTTCTGAATTCTGACAGATGTTTGCTAAGGGTCATGAATAGTCCATAAACTCTTCTTTTTTCTTTTTTTTTTTTTTTTCCTTTTTTGGGTAAGGCATTTGGGGTTTTAGGTATAAGGTTCTGCTTTTATGCAATGTGGGTCTCTTACCTGTACAACTCTATATGAACTTCAGTGAAATAGCATTTCAACATATTTTAACAAATACATGTTTCTGTTATTGAAATGTTGGGGTTTAGATCTGAAAAGGATTGTAAGCAAATCTTCCCTTCTGTAACTGTTTCAGGACTGTAGGTAGATTTTGAATGCTCTTTTGGATGACATTTTCATGCAGTTGCTCTTGCATCATTTTCTGCTTTAAAGGATAATTGGTTTATGCATAATTTTGTCCATATGAATGTTCATAGACTGCTACATGATGTTGGAATTGCAAAGGAATGTGTTCCATATCAAAGCAACTTTTAAAGAAACATCTACTAAAAGAGAGGTCCCTTGGGACTTATATGGTCGTTAATGAAATACTGGTGGCAGTGTGTGTGTGTAGTATATTCATCTAATCTACCAAATAGTTTTGTGTTGGGTAATATTAACTACAGAAACTTAGAACAGAGTGAGAACTTAGTGAGAACTTAGGGGCAGAGATTCTTAGATAGCATGTATGAATGTGACTTCCTTGACTTTGTTTTGAGTAGTGTATCAGTAACTTGTTCCAAAAGGGGGTAGCAGCCAACAGCAAAGGCTCTCACATGCTGGTTGGAGGAGTGAGACTTTCTTACTCCATTTTTGTGGAGTAAGAAAGATTCATGGAGGCTGTGTTGCTTATCTGAAACAACACAAATACCCTTTTTAAAAGGAAGCAAGTAAACCACTTTTCTTGTAACTCTTGTTTCTGTTCCAGAAGATGCTTTCATTTTCTGCTGGCCTGATGTGTGATAGGAGTTTTCTGATTTAGCTGTGTGATCTGTTTTGTTTCCAAATTTGTTTCTTACACAAGACACTAGCCCACTACTGGACTAGGAACATGTTACTGGGAAATACAGTACTGCAGGAGAGGGATTGCTCATTGTGGGCTTCCTGGTGGTCTGGATGAAAGCCTTCCTGCTTGTTCCTATAAGCCATCCTCAGCAGGAATAACTTTTATATATACAAGTTTTATATATACAAGTTTCCTCTTTCAAATTTCATCTTCCCTGCCTGTACCACTAACCATACTTTCCCACCTTTGATGGTCATACTGTTTTCCTGTAGGCAGGTACTTCTGGTGCCCCTTTATCACCAAATTATTTCTTACCCTGAACTACTGCTGTGTTTTTCTGACTTCATTATCTGCCCCATTCACCAGTTTTTTCTGTTCCTTTTCATGTTTCTCTTACTCCTACTTTTGCCCCATTCTTAGCCCTTCCTGCTCACATTTGAGAGCCATGCTTACAGGTCTCATTCTTTCATATGCTTTATAAACCATAACAGCTTTATAAACCATAACAATCAAACACCCCTCACCTTCTGTATACCCAGGTTATAGATGCACCTGTGAGATGACTTTCTTTTCATTTTCCTCAATATCTTCCCCAGCTCTTTCCTCAGAGCTCCTAATTCATCCAAATCTCTGTCTGCTTTTCTTCAGAGCTCTATCATCATGTTGAGCCTTTCTGTTTTGTGAAGTCCAGTGAATGAAATCCATGCAGTTCAGCTTTTTCACAACTTTGATCTTACTTGTCACCAGCCTCTCCTTATACTCTCTCCCAGAGGTAAGCCCTTCTCCACCATCTCCCTTATTGCATTTTTTACATACCAGGTTCTCTAACATGAGACTAGTGTTGAATTGAGAACTCTGTGGCTTTGAGAACTTGAGTCTTTGTTTCCCTTTCCCTCTTCTTTTTATTAGCATTTTGTCTGCTACAAGCAAATTATTTCTCATCTTTCTCACCTCAGATCATTCTCTGATGTAGAGCCCATGCTATGCCCTCAACTAGTAATGTAGCATTTAAATGCACATCTTAATACATTTTTGTTGTTTAAGTTTGTATTATTAGCTGGTTTTAAGTGTGAAAGGTCTGTTTGTAGGCGTAGTGACTGGTATTGTTTCTTCTTCTCATTGTAACATAGGTAGGTAGTTACAAAAGAAAAACCTCATAGTCAGAGTTTGATCTTTCCTAGCCCAGGACAAGATGGATTTTTACAGCATGTAGGCTTGCTACTTTTATCAGCAAAGTTGTCCTTTTTTTATGTGAAAAATAGAGTTTTAGTCATTGAATGTTTTAGGTTAATACATGGGAACTGTCTTTTGTACAGCATATCTGCAAAACTGACACTGTGTATTGTTGTAAAAGATTCCTCATGTGTTTGTCCAAATGATTTGTTGTCTGCAAACGGTGATGTTCCTTATCTGCTCAATGCATTTTCTTGCATATTTGCTAGAACATGAGAGCTAACCTCTATTACAATATAATTACAGCGTTACAACGTTTGGAGGCTTATAAACCCATTAGCTGTATGGTGGGTTTCCATAAATTCCATACATTTCAATAAATCAGAGTGACCGTGGAGACACTATTCTTTAGAGAGTGGAAGAGTAAATTTTAGTAGTAAACAACTTTGTTTGGTTGACATACTGGAGGGAAGACATAAACAGAAGCATTTAATTGTTCAACCTTTTAACACACTTTAAATAAAGTTATGTTGTCTTTAGAAATATTAGGTTAAATTGGTTGCATAGATTAATAGACTTGTAAGTCTGTAAAGCACAATAATTTGCTTATGTCCAGCAGCTTTAGTGATTACCATGAAATATAGCAATTGTTTTGATTTCAACAGACTAAGTTATCAGTTGATAAGTAGTCAATAGTAAGGAGAAATTGCGTTTTAATTTTGCTCATATTAATTTCATAATATTTTTGTAGATTACAAGTTATGAATGTGGATTTTGGGATCACAGAGCATATATGAGCTGTAGTGAACTGCTCTAAGCAATTCATACTAAGCTTTCTAGAGTAGCAGCTAGACCCAATGAGAAATTGTTTTATGTGTTGATGTTACCATTCCCAAACACAAGCCTGTAATGTACATAAGAAATTACCATAAATTACTGTACTGCTATTTTGAGACTTCATTTAGACAATATATCAACATGGTCAGTGCTATTAGCAATTTAGTTATGTTGGATTTTTTGCTTTCCAATGGTAAGCATGGAAGATTCAGGATTTTTGAACCTATGGGTTTTTTGTTGTTTTTGGTTGTGGTTTTTTGGTTTTGGTTTTTTTTTTTTTTTTAGTAGTAATAAGTGCTAGAAATAAAGTAAGGCTTATTTTACACACTTAGCTCCAGGTCAGAGAAAAATAGCTGTTCACTCTATATGGTGAAACTAGGAAAGCTGCCTTATTTTCTCTCGTTATTTCTTTTTTGGTTTTGTTTTGTATGCTTTGTTATTGATGTCTTCTCTGTCGAATGCAAATATGGTCCATCTTTAAAGACCTTACGAAGAGAAGCAGCTGGATTTGACATCCTGTGCCCAATGCCATCTCTTAAAACTGGGATCAGAACCAAAACCAGGAGTAACATATAAAGTTTAATTCATGAGAAATTAAGAAGAAATTATGAGTGAGAACCACTAAATTTAGTGATATAAAATGAAAAATTCTAAAGCTTTTTTTTAGGTTTCTCTTAGCCTGTTTTTAGAGAAGAAACGTTGTTTGGACATGAACAAAGAATCAAACAAATTGTCTAATTCTGTCAAAATTTACACTTGTTTTTTTTTCATCAATGCCAAACAGCATTATTTAGCGATGAAACTGTTCAGCGAAAAGATGCCCAGCTCAGACTCCCAACGCTATTTTGTGATGAATATAAATGTTTTATTCTTAGTACAAAATGTATTTACTGCTTTTATATGTATGTACGCAAGCTGTTACCGCATCTAATGTGTGGTAACCAGTGTGTGGTAATCTAAGGCAACTGTAGCGAGCTATAGCTTGTAAATCAGCATCACAACCCTCACCTTCAAGTAAATGTTTCTAAGCTTCTCAGGGCCTAACTAAATGAAGCCAATCACAGAAGACTTAGGAAGTGGATATATTATAAACCTAAAAATATTTTTAAAAGACTTAGTTATCACTGTGAAATTGTTGATCGTTATAGTTAAAAAAATAAAAAAAAAGGAAAAAATCCAGTGCTTCTTTACTTCTTCATGTGATACCATTTGTTTTTCCTGTGCAACTGAATAGTTGAGAGTGAGTTTGAGTTTTGGTTTTTTTTAAGTCTAGTTTTTTATTTTGAGATATTGCTCTTGAAATAATGAAAAACTGAAAACAGGTGGTGTTTGGTTTTTTTTTTTTTTTTTTTTTTTTTTTTTTTTTTTCACGAGACCAAACAGATTTTAATACAGCTTTGCTTTTTCTGTAAAGGCCTGGTCCTTATCCCACTGATTTGAGTTAAAGGATTTTCTGCCTTTGAAATTTCCTAAAATAGGATGTCATTCTGTTTAGCAAAAATTGTTGCAAGTAATTTTACATATTGTAGTCACTGTTCTGTTTAGCTTCTTTACTGTTTTAAAGTGGTAAATACATGAGGCACTGTAATACTTTTGCACCTTAATGTGGGTTAAGGTAAAGAGATGCAGTGTTTGTTTTGCCACCTTTACTTTGCTCGCCTTTAAAGTTCAATTATAATCACGGTGTACAAACTTTAATTTTCCAATATTTTTGTGTTCCTCATCTAAGGAGGTTCTCTTTTAACACAACTTGAATGTGTAAAACCCTTGCAGGAGTTATCAATTAATATCATGATGTAAAAATAATAAAGGAAATTTAATTCATTATTGTTTATTTCAGTGTTTGTCTACAGTCCTTCTAATGAGTAAATTAAAAAAATCACTATTTTTTCAGAAATTAGTATTTTTACTGTGCTTAGGGAAATCAAGTTGAAGCTAAGACTTGTGACAGCTTTGGTTTAGAAATAAGATAGCATGTTTAGAAAAAAATATTTGATTTATATTATATAAGGTTATGTGGATTCCTAGGTGAACATGTATTAAAGGACTCCCATTGTTCCCTTATAGAGTTTTATTTAGTCTTATGGTGTAATGATACGTCAAAGTTACAGCGGGTCATCCATTCTGTTATTCATTACCAGAGGTATGTTTGTGTGAATGTGATGCTACTTTGTAATTGATGTGACTAAATGGAGATTCCTGTAGGAACCAAAAGCTCTGATTCCAGCTTCAGTTTAGGTAGCATGCACGTCTGTGAATCTGTTGTGACAGGCTGATCAACCAGTCACCAGTGTCCCAACCTTTCTGATAATTCTGCCAGACCAGAGCTATGCTGTTGAGTGCTTTTATATCTCCGTGGTTTTTCAGTGATTCTCACCAGGAACTCTGTGTTCATTTTACTAGGTAGATACTTATTCTGAAAGGTTGTGCATCTTGCTGAAGTGTAAGTGGCATATTCAAAGTTTATTAAAATGAGTTAGAGCCCCGCCCCTACCCCCAATTTACTAACTTACTACTTATCATTTCTTGGCCAAGGATACAGCTCAGTAATATTTGGCTGAGCTTTTACCTACACATGGAATTATTCCCTAGTACAGTTGTAGCGTGTTTCAGTAATGACAATGGAATTGTCAGTGATGTCTGCCTTCATCAAAATGAATACCCAACATGCTGCATCTTACTGTTCTGCTTTCCATGAGTCAAGCAATTAGCTAAGAAACATAAATGTGCAAAGTGTAAGTTGGTCTCCAGGAATGAAATAAGAG
Organism: Nycticryphes semicollaris; assembly: GCA_013400055.1. Taxonomy (NCBI): domain Eukaryota; kingdom Metazoa; phylum Chordata; class Aves; order Charadriiformes; family Rostratulidae; genus Nycticryphes; species Nycticryphes semicollaris. Next base: position 1,076,281 of record VXBJ01007648.1, on the reverse strand, counting down.
GGAAATTATGTTAAATGGTACTTCCGCTGAAAGGAAAGTAAGATTTTGCTGCTGTTTAAGCCAAAAGGAGATATTGGTTATATTCTTATCTTGGCACTTTGGATGAGTCTTGAGAATCTCCTATTGCATTTCCTGGTGAGGCAAGTATGCTTAAATTAACACATTTCAATGCTCATTCATCTTTGCCTGTAGTTGAAACTACATTAATATTAATTCCTTTTCAAAAAATAAATATCTTTACTGGTAGGCTGAAAAAAGAGCTCATATGGAAGAAACTAATGCCATATAACTTTAGAAAAGCTGTATCTTTTTTATTTGTTGGTGTTCAAGTGTTTTCTGTTTGTTTAAAGGTATTTGCTTGCAAGCCCTCATCTGTCTTAAAATTTGGTATAATATAATGTGGAAATCTTTGTACATAAATTATAGCTGCAGTTAGCGTTATGTAACAGAGCGATGTCACTAGTATTTATACTTGACAGGAGATGTAATTTAGATGCTTCTCTGCTTTCTGAATAGCTTGTAGGTGTTACCTGTTCAGTTAATTCACTATATTAAATGCTATTGGTTTTACCTTAATGTACCTTTAATAAATTTAAAAACCTGTTTGAGCAACAAAAAAAAGGATCAGAAATGTAACTTTAGGGGAAATTGAAATATTAATATCAGTGATATGGGGTTAATTGAATGTCAGGAATAAATACCATCCAGAGGATGAAAATGCTAACTCCTTTATATGTAACTTCTATGTTAAGAGTAATTTCAAGGTATGTTAAAAGCTGAAATGAGTCCTAAAATGCTGGAGAAAGTGCATCCAAAAACTGCAGTTTATAACTTAACTGTTGGTGTAACATTTGAACAGAAACTCTAAAACTCTTTCTTGAATATAAATGAAACAAGGCATAAAATATAATCTCCATATAAAGCCCCTAAGGGCAAAAAAGACAGATGACTTTGTGAAGAGTATTCTAGTGTGCAAGGAGATATTTCTCATCTTCCTATTGCTGAACAGTCTTCATTTATTTACATGGAATAAGTTTTGATACTCCTTTTTTTCTTGAGCCAGGGACATTTGAATATACCAGAGCTTTTCCATAGAATGGGCACATTAGTTGCGTGCTGTTGTTTCCAGTCTAGCTGATTTCTGATTGTGTATCACAGAATCATAGAATGGTTAGAGTTGGAAGGAACCTTAAAGACCATCTAATTCAAAACCCCCTGCCAAGGGCAAGGACACCTCCCGCTAGAACAGGTTGGTCAAAGCCCCATCCATCCTGGCCTTGAACATCTCTCGGGATGGGCTTTCCACAACGTCTTTGGGCAACCTGTGCCAGTGTCTCACCACCCTCACAGTAAAGAATTTCTTCCTAATATCTAATCTAAATCTGTACTATTTCAGTTTAAAAGTGTTACCCATCATTCTATTGCTTCACTCCACACCTCTCATTTAGGCCCCCTTTAGGTCTTGGGAGGCTTCTATAAGGTCTCCCCAGAGCCTTCTCTTCCCCAGGCTGAACAACCTCAGCTCTCTCAAGCTTGCCTTCATAGGAGAGGTGCTCCAGTACAAGGTGTCAGTGTGTAACTGGTATTTTTAAAATTTCTCTGTAAAAGATCCAGTTAAACTGAAAAAGAATAAACTATTTTCCTTCCGTGCTGCCAGAAACAGTAGAGTTATAATTTGTACTACAGCTTTGTTTGTTCTGTGGCTTGATCTTGAAGCTTCTACATTGTACTGAACTTGTTTCTGTTTTCTCTTGAGCCACAGGAAGATCAGATATTAGCATGGTGGTTAGTTAGATTCATCAACTGGGAATGAGGATAGGATTTATTTTGGAGTACTGAGATGTATAAGACTTAGTTCCATATTCAGAACAGAGAGCACCTTATTTACACGTTGAATTTCTTGAGTTCAGTTGACTGGGCATTGATGGAAGCAGTTTCTCTAGTTCCATTACATATTAACCATGAAACCCTTTGTGCTTTCATATGTCTAACTGTACCTAGAAATTCCAGATATATGGAAACTGAGTGGTACTGGTTGTTGTCTTGTATATATATATCTGCACATGCTGTTACACTAAACTTAGACTATATGTGCAAATTAATAAAAATAATAACGGTCCAAGAAATTTAATAAAAAGTTATTTTTATATCATAATTCTCAGAAGACGAATACTGCAACATAGATGTTCTATGTGGGTGATTTAGAATTTTTTCTTAAGTTTTCAGTGTCCAGAACTTTTCACAGACACAAGATTGTATTGTGTTTTATCATTACTGATTGCTACCCTGCTATAAATCACCAGGCCAATACAGATAGGGCTCTTGAAGTGTTAATCATTCCAGTCCTGTTCTTAATGAGTAACTGCTGACATTTCACTAAACATCATGTTGGAGGCTAAATGTACTGTCTCCATTGTTATCAGATGGAGACAAGTTAAGTTCTCATGTTTAAAAGAAATTACTCAAGGTCAAATACAGGAATGATACAAGAGAAATGTGTATTGGCCGCTCCTCCTCACATGTGCTTTTGTTTGTAGATAAGTAAAGGACATTACATCTTTCTAGTGTGAACCTGTTTCTAAAAAAACAAACAAACAAAAGCTGTGAGCAGCAAGTATTTGTAAACTTTTGCAAACATCATAACAATTGCCATGTCATGTCAATGTGCAAGGTATTTACTGGATGAGCTAATACGTGAGGATAATGACCGAGAATACAGCTCTGTCTATCATCCAGAGATGTCTAGCACCCTTATTAGAGCTTAAAAATTTAGAACTACTTCTGTGTAACTAATGTGGTACTAATATGTTAGGGTGAAAATTAATAGGATTATGAAGTACAAACAAGTCTAGTATGACGTCATGGTGGACTTCTCACCAGAACATGAGAAGCAGCAGTAAATCAAAACCATGACATTTCATATTTTAGTAATGTTTTTACCTTATTGATTGGAAATGCAGCGTAAATAAAAGTCACACATTTTAGGTTAGCGGATCTTTTTCTTTGCTCATCATCTTGCTGATCAATGGCCCGATTTAGAAATAATAAAATATGTCTCTGACATCTGTTTGAAATGGATTGCTTAAATAGTGTGCGTTCAGCTTTTTTGTTTTGCTTTGCCTTTTTAACAGTGGGGATTACTGCACACCTAAGGGATAAGTGTAGAGCTGTAGATTAAATCACAAATGCGATGTAAATGCATCAAAACATTCTGCAAGCATAAGCACCATATCAGTTAAAAATATTGCATTAAAATAATATTAAGGCTCTGGCTTGTACTCCTAAATAAAGCTGAATTATTAAACTATCTAGTTTGTGGGGTTTTTAAGTTGTATTCTGCACTTTTCTATGTGTTCAAAAAAACCAATACCTTCCTGGGCGAGTTTAAAATCAAGATTGAGTGCTTAGGAGACATACTTTACTTCTAAAAATTAACCAAAACTGCCTACATCCTCAAAAGGAAAAACCTCAACCAAGTCATACTCCTCTATTGCATGTTATAGGACAGTAAGAAAATCTACTGTACCCCTTTCTCCTAAGAGTTTTGTAAGCTCGTTTAAAAAAATCAAGGGAAATGACAGGTGAGATCAAAGGAGTGAAAATTATGGAATGCAATCAAAGGGAAGATGCTCTTAGAAGAGTGTTACTGTTTGGTGTCCACAGAGACCACCACCTATTTCTCTTAAACCAGAGAAAAGCTGAGGGTTCAAGACTTAGGGTTGTGCATCATTTCGGGAAGATCTGGGGAGAAAGGCAAGGTGAGAAATAAATTGGAAGGGAAGGAATCCGGCTCCATTTGCAGGACTATGCAAAACTGCATAGGTGACATGAAAAGAATGCAGGAAGAAGAGAAGAATGTAGCTGTGTGACTGGAGCAGTAGAAAAGGGGGGGTGCGGGTTATTGTGGTGTTCCAGAAGTATCTGCCTGCTGCAGCATGTGCTGCCTGTTTCCTGGTGTCACTTCATAGAGAAGTGCTTCTGGCAGGTCTGAGTAATTCCAAATTTGCCTTGACTGATGTAATCAAACACTGAACTTCTTGTTTAAATATTTGTAGTGACACGTACATGCTCTTCCACCAGCTCTGAGCTTGTGTTAGATGACAGCATGGTCCTCTATAATTAACTTTTTGTATATTTTCTGTTTAGGTGAAACCTCATGGGAAGATTCATGGCAACAGGGTCAGAAAAAACCTAAACTTGACAGCTTTTCTGGAACTAGCGTTGAATTGTGATATCCATTGATAAAGCAACTGTGAATTGCTCCAGCTTGAAGTTGTGCTTGTCTTTGTTCTCTTCTTTAGATGGTTTCACTCTGTCTTGGATTTTCCACTTGCGTTTAGGTGTCACTAATTCTTGTAGTCTCGAGGACAAAGATGGAAAGTGAAGGTTTTGGTTTTTTGTTCACTGGAACTTCATTAGCGTATGTGTACATGTGCATGCAACTTTTATAAAAAAGCTCTTAATGATTTCAGATGTGGGAAGTAGAAAGGAAAGTCTTTTCAGTTTTCCACCAGAAAGGAAAGCAATCTCCTTGGGCTGAAAAGAAAGGGCACTGATGGCTCACCTGTGTGCTCTGTGGTTCAGGTTGTCTTCTGTAGAATAAGGCTTGAGATTTCACGAGTCTTTGTTGCATCCTGTGAGAGTGAAAACTATAAAGATGTGCTGGACACCTTATCCATCCTAATGGTGACCACTGAGATTGCTGTGATTTCTAGGGGGAAGGTATGTTTTGGTGTGTGCAGGGTTATTTGTTTGTTTTAAATGAGCTATGACTTACTCCACAAGTCTTTGTATGAAGAGCATGAGGGAGCTGAAGGAGGACAGCAAATCTGTTACCAGCTTTCTGCATTATTATTTGGAACATGAGCTCATGACTGAACGGTTGTAGTCCTCAGAAAAAAAAAAAAAAAGTATTAAAGGGAATGTTATGAGTGACAGAGTTTGAAATAAATTAGAGGTGGAAATGAGAGGTTTGTCAAATAGAGCCACACTCCAGTAAATGTGTTTATCTACTATAAACTGATACCCAGAAACAACTTAAATACTCATTTCCTACACTGGGGATGAGTAGATCAATTCAAGGCTGTCATGCCCTGAATTTGCAGACGGCTTGTTGTAATTAAGAAATAAACCTCAAAGTTGTTCTCTTGATTTTCCTCTGATGCCTTGCCTGGGGGTCAGAAAAGTGTTCTTGATGCCTGCTGTCTACAGGCACTAGGAGACTTAAATAGCATTGTGCCTATTAACAGACATTGTTTGCATTTATGCAAAATTCCCCTCCAAAGCTGATTTAGTGTTCCAGCATAAAAGAGCTGTGGGATTACAAGACTGTTAATAGATGAGAAGACTACTATATTCACCATGAAGGTGATTATGACCACAAGAAACTTGTATCAAAATTGCTTTAGGACATAATTGTATAGGATGAAAACTTTTAAAAGATTGTCTTAAACTGTTAACATAACTCTTTTGTCATGGTCTCAGCTCCTAGGGATAAAAACTAAAGTTTGGTATTTGCTTTGTCTGCAGAATAAAACAGGAGCTCTTCTCCTGGTTGTTATCCTGGGAGCTGAATATCCTGTTACATTAGAGTAAAAATGTGTGGTTCCTTACTGGTAGGAAAAACAGAACTGTCTCTTACCATAGAGATTCAAATAGAGCTCTCTGTTAAATAACACTTACTAAAAACTATGGCCATTTAAAGCATTTACTAATTTAGCCCTTTTAAATGTTTCCCTTACACTGGATGAGATTTGTATATTAAAAAAGGGCAGAAAAGGACACCATTACAGAAAGATTATGTTTCTAGGGAAGCATATAGCTAAAATTGGACAGTAGATGAGCTGTGTAGGCCTAAGGGAAGATGATAACAGAATTAGTAGAAACAAAGATTTGTTGTTTCCTGCTTGCTGAAATAACTCATCTGTTTTGGGGAATTTGTAGATGATGCTCCCTGAAGTGCAATTTATTGCGTCAAATTTCTGAGCATTCTGAGATTATATCCAAATTCACTTTTACCCTGCTCATAAACATAGTTAATGGAGAAAATAAACCACCATTGTTTTATCTGCCTCTGCTACTTGATCTTAGAATTCTGGGAGAGATGTTCCACTCACCTCTGAAGGCACATTGCAGTGTGCAGGACTGTTATCCCTCTTGGGTGCCTGTTTCTCCTTTCCAGTTCTTCCCCCCTCCTGTCATGCCCACTAGTGCTGTATGGGAAGATCCCTTAAGTCCTCTTAAGTGGACAGCTATCATTGCCAGAGTAAGATAGGTCTAAATAAAGAGTCATTGGGCAGATTTTTCTAGCAGAACAGGAATGGATTCTGAGGTTGATGGATTGTAAAGCATCATCACGTACCTGTTGCACGTTCATATATGGCAACTGTGAGCTATTTAGGTTTTTATTTTTCGAGGTTTTCAAAGCAGTAAAGCTTACTTAAAGCTATACTCAGTCCATGATTTTTCTATTACATGGAATCTTTGTTTATAAACAGAACAAAAGAAAGGTTAATACTATGTAGAGGTTTTAAGCTCTTGGGGCAACTTGTCAACCTTTTCAAGGAAATCGTGGGTGGAGGGAGAATTATTTTTAGAACCATAGATTTGCATTGCTAAATAGACATCCAGTTCTGCATTTCTTTAGTTTTGACTATAAGACTGATGATATTCCTTTTAATTCTTTCTCCTGACATTTCCTGAACAGCTTTGAACTATTAGATGAAGTTTTTTGCTACAGGCAGACAGTTTCAGTTTTACATGATTAAGGGGGATAATATCAGGGTCAGACACAGGATTTTCTGTAACAGCTAAAAAAAAATAATAGATGATCTAGTTCAATGTAATAGCAGAGACAGAAACTCATAAACATGAAACATGAAATGTTGTTTTGACTTAGATACTTTTCAGTTGAGGATAGAGATGGTGACATACCCAGGAGGGCTCAGTTAGTATACAAGTCCTGTTGTTAATGTAGACCTGAACAAACATATATTTATAGAGTGCAAATATATGTTTTTGGAGAATGTACCTCTAAATAAACAAATATTTCGTTAAATAATAAATCTAAGGATAGATATCATTATCTATCATTATCTAAATAATATAATTCTCTTGGTGATGAGAGCTTTTTAATGAATGGTATTCAAGGTGACAATTGTCAATTTGAATTTTGGATACTGTAGACTTGCCTGGAATTTATGTCACTGAAAAATAAAATCAGCTCATTCCTCCTTTGCAATTATATAAGTAACATAATTTCAAAGGATAAATAGATACAAATTGTTTCCATAGTAAAAGGTTCTAAGCCGTTTGTAGAATGAATGAAAGGAACTTAGCAACAAATTGTTCTGAATATTTAAAAAAAAATTTAAAAAAAAGACTTGGAATTTGGTTGTTGCACAACAATTTCACCTTTTCTTCAAGTTGCCTGATTGAACTGAAACCATAATTTGTGATGATAAGGTGACAGACTGAGATTTAAAGCCTCTTTTGGAATGAATTTTGAAGGTAAGTCTTATCTGCATAGTTCTTGAGGCAATGGACTTTCAGCCTTTTATACTTACATGTAACAATGTCAGTATGATTTTCAGGTTTGGGTAAGAGGAAAAAATAAATATTTGTAGCCTTCAGTCACAGAGTGGTAATTCATCTAGAAGGTATACAAAATACCCATTAATTTCTGCTGAGCTTACGACCGTATTTGTTTATTACGCAATGTGCAACAAATTGCAACTCACAGTTCTCATATCTGTATAAATTAAAAAAGAAAAAAGGCATTAAATTAACTGTCTTTAGAAATATGCAAGAGAACTTCTGCTTTGTGATTTGAGGGCAACTGACACGACCGCTATTATTTTTCTTCAGCACCTACTTTCTGTGCTAAAACTTAAGCTTGTGTTACTGAGCCTCTACTTCTTTAGCGGAGGAGGCATACCTCTGCCGTCATCAACAGAATTTGCTGCTGTTTCCCAACATGTTATTTTGACTGTTTATTTTAAAAGGTTGGATTGCTAATATCTTTTTTTTTTTTTATGCGTTGCTGGGATTTGCAGTTCTGAGATTTTCCCAGCTACCTCTGTCTACCGTTTTCAAGAAATACTCCATTATTTGGGATTTGTCTCTTCTGACACAACTAGTATTTCCAAATCTTGTAGAAGGGGTTCCATTTCCATCTGTGACAACTTTTCTTTGATAAACCCAATGTTCTTTATATATGCTAATGGGTAGTTGGAGTGTTCAGAATTTGAATTGGATGCCAGTCATGTTGTTATGTGCAAGTTACTTGTGGAGGGGCTAAGGTACCAAGAGGTTAATGGGAAATAGGCACCTATGGGCCTTAAAAATAAGCTTTTAAAATACCTTGTTTAAGAATTATACAGAAGTCCAGGAAAGGCTTCAAATATAACTCATGTCTTTTTAGTCATGGGCTTTCTTATTAACAGAAAGGTTTCTCAGTGAAAGACCAGGGAGGTCTGTAAATCTTTTTTCTTGTTCTTTCTCATATGTAAAGAAGTTTGTATTTCAGTATTCAAACAGCATACCCATAGGCACTGAATATATTGCTATTAAGTAGTGAAAATTAGTGATCATAAAGTGAAATTGTGTGTACTTTGATATACTTAACATCAGTAATGAAACTGGCATTGGCAGTGAATTGAGCACACTATTACAGTGAAATGATCGATATGTTGCTTTTATAACAGCGTAACAGCTGACATGATTTTTCAGCATGTGGAAATGGATAAAGACTTTATTTTCAGTTGTCATAATATTGCACTTTAAAATAAATGTTCCGCCCAACAATGATAAATCTAATTTGTACTCTCTTTTTGAATCAAAAGAAGTAAATATTTGGTTCTGTTTTCTGGCAGACTTTGGGGGAGACACAAGCTGACTTCTAATTAGCAAAACCCTCCCACAGAACTGTAAAAGGTATTCTCAGTCTTTATCAGCTTTTAATTTTACATTATGCAAGTGACAATGGCCCACGTTCTCATTAGCCTTCTGCTTCTTTGCTTGTAAGCATCTCTCAGTTCATATTCCTTTCCTTTTTATGTGAGTAATAATACCGTTTTTCTACAAAGAGATTACTAGTACTTTTTTCACACTTGGTGTTTGTTTCCTTTTTTGTGTCGTAAATTCAGTTAAGGGCAAGATTAACTTCGTAGTTAGTAGTTAGAGAAAGCCTCCCTTTCTCTCTTAGCATATTTTTTCACATACACTGTAAAAGTTAAGAGGAGTTTTATGCAGTTTCATGAATCGAAATATTAGGATTCATGGAGTGATTCCTGTTTTCTTTGTGCACATATCTAAATGTATAGCTGCTAAGATTTTTGATTACAGCTTGGAATCAGAATAGGTTGGGTTGGAAGGGACCTCTAAAGGTCAGCTCGTCCAACATCCCCGCAATAAGAGTGACACCTTCCACTATATCAGGTTGCTCAGAGCCCCATCCAAGCTGACCTTGAAAGTTTCCAGGGATGGGGCATCTACCACATCTCGGGGCAGCCTGTTCCACCACCCCCATTGTAAAAAATTTCTTCCTTATATTTAGTCGAAATCTACCCTCTTCGGTGTAAAGTTGTTACCCCTTGTCCTATCACAACAGGCCTGCTAAAAAGTTTGTCTCCATCTTTCCTGTAGGCCTCATTTAAGTACTGAGAGGCTAAGGCATCCCTGGAGCCTCCTCTTCTCCAGGCTGAACAGCCCCACTGCTTTCAGCCCATCTTCATAGCAGAGGTGTTCCAGCCCTCTGATCATTTTTGTAGCCTCCTCTGGACTCAGTCCAACAGGTCTGTGTCCTTGTGCTGAGGGCCCCAGAGCTGGATGCAGCACTAGGGAGTGGAATCTCACTAAAGCAGAGTAGAGGGGCAGAATCACTTCCCTCAACCTGCTGGGCACACTTCTTTGATACTGCCCAGGGTAGAGTTGGCCTTCTGGGCTGCAAGAGTGCCTTGCTGGGTCATGCTGGTGGTCACTAAAAAGATAGCCATTAAACAAAATTTGACACTCTACCTTATAATTGCCATTGAATCACAAATTACATGTACTTCATCTTTTAACACCATCGATGCAGTATGTCGCCCGGATTCTTAGTTTCTCTAGACCACATGCTCCTGTTTCTTAATGTTACAACCATGTTGAGTTGAAAGAGTCTAAGTGTGTTGTGTGTGCCAGTGTTTCATCACCCTCACAGTAAAGAATAATATCCTAATATCTAGTCTAAATCTCCCCTCTTTCGGTTTAACAGCATTGCTTGTCATCCTATCACTTCACTGCCCATCCCATCTCTCTTGTAGACCCCTTCCGGTATTGGAAGGCTGCTATAAGGTTGCCCAGAGAAGTTGTGGATGCCCCATCCCTGGAGGTGTTCAGGGCCAGGCTGGATGGGGCTTTGAGCAAGTTGGTTTAGTGGAAAGTGTCCCTGTCCATGACAGGGAGATTGGAACTAGGTTATCCTCAAGGTCACTTCCAATTCTAACCATTCTATGATTATTTTTCTTTCTTTCACATTGAAGGGAATCATGAAGAAGAATTTAAAGCATGAGTTCTTTGCGGCGCTTTGATAATAACCTGTTTTATACATGTGTGTGTATAAATGTATGCATGCATATGTATGCTTGTTTGAAAGCATTTTGCATATGTGAACTTTTTCCAGTATCCTTTTGAAATAAGTAGGTACTTCTTCTGAGGATAAAGGATATGTACTGTGCTAAGCATGACACTTGCTTGTCTTTTTGTAGGTTTAGGTCTAGAAGTAGAAGAGCTAAACGCAGGTTAACTAGTTTTTAAAAGTTTGTGTTCTCTAAAGACAAATTAAATAAAGGTGATGTCCTGAAGAAGGTATTTTATCCACTGTTATGGCTGATATGCTGGTTCTTCTCTGCAGTGCTGGGGAGTAACCAGCAGCTACGTGGTAAAAGTTCAGGTTTTAATGGAAAACTTTATAAAATTTGACATTTTGTGTTGTTACACCTCATTTCCTAACAAGACATAGTTTAGTTCCATTCATCAGAGAATGGCTTTATTCTAAAGATGGTACCAATTTTCATAAGAAGGGGAGGATCAAATCAGTGTCTGAAGCCTTGCAGCTATATAAAAGCTTTATCCCCTTTTCTGATTATTTACTCAGTACTAGGGCTCTCTAAATTTAGTGTATTAGGTTGAAGAGAGAAACTACCAAATGATTTTGGGATGCATGAGCTCCTGGCTGCAGAATGGGAATATGCAGCTGTCGAGCAGATGATGTGCCAGATCTGTTAGGCTTGCCTTTGTTCTTGCTGGACTGTGGGACAGGGCAGGATGCCCTTCTACTGTGGCATTTCTTACAATTACTTACTCAGAAAATACCAGACTGCACATCTGCATTGTCAGGCTTCAGCTGGTTTGCTTTGTCCTGAATTTTCTGGGAAGTCATTATACTGCATATGTGTAGCCAGGTGCGTTTCAGAAATTGTACTGGGACTACTTTTCAAATGTAACCTTTATTAAATATGTTTAAAACGCAAAGCCAGGAAATGCATTTTGAAGAAACACATCTGTCATCAGAGGTATTTACTTACATGTATGTGGATATCTTATCTAAGGATATTTCAGATTTTATAGGAATTTCACAGTGCTGTTTAATTGACAAATGTCAGTGTACATACCTATATGTTAGTCTGTTTGACTTTCTGCTGAGAACTCATGGAAGAAAGATAGTGTCAGACAGTGATTCATTACTGTAGTGAATTTATTTTTTTTTTTTTAAAGTTTTCATTGCACGTATTTTGTGATCAGCTGCTTTCAGAGTTGGTAAGATAGAAGTGACAGAAACTTACCCTGTGTTTTTAGGTTTTCCTATAGGTTTGATGTGGCCCGATTTTTCTCTGGAGTATTTGAGAGACTTATGCTGAACGTGCCATCTTCTATGGGCACTGTTCAAACAGCTAGGTGGCAATGTTCTTCTTGTTTCTCATCATTGTACTAGTTCATGATTAAGATGTTTATTAATAAAGAGTAGTACCTTGTAGACTTCATACAGAGAGTGAAGTTAATTAAAGTAGTTTTTCAGAAATAACGATCTCATTGAGATTTGAGAAAGAATCTGCCTGTAAAACTATTTATACTTGTTGCATATACACTAGCTAAGCGACTAAGCTAAGAAAAAGCTGAGAGTGACATCGTAATAATTTTCCATTCTTTTAAGTAAGTCTGTCATATCTGGAAGTCAAATAATGTATGTGGTTTAATATTTTTTGTTAATACAGTAAAAGTAAGTCCTGAAATATTTTCTAGTAAAAACGTGTTAATGCCAGGTTAGTTTTTTGATTGACTCATAGTTGTGAACATTCAATTAACATGCCAATTGAAAAGAATCCATAATTCCTTCTGATTTATCTCTGTGTCATTCATTACTGACGTTGTCTGGATTAAGTCTGGTCTAAAATAGCAAATGAAAAGTGGAAATGCATCTCTATTAGTTTAATCTTAAGGACTGAAAAATGCTGCAGTCTTCTCATAGGGGATGCTTTATTGTCTGTATGTAGCTCTAGTATATAGCCAAGCAAATCACTACTGTTATGGAATGCAGAAGAACAAGTTGTTACTGTTTGTTACGTGTTTTATTTGTTTATCTTAATTTCCAACAGGAACCTCACTGTTTTTATAAGTGATGTAGGAAATGACAGCAAATAATGATAGGAGTTGAGTTTGACTCCTTTATGTGTGCACGCTGGGCTTTAGTGTAAGGTTTTGTCTTCAAAAATTGTTAACAGTTTAGGTTTTGGTAAAAGCAACAGCTGCTGAAGGCAATGTACAGCAGGTAGTTTTTCTGCAGCCTTGTAGATTTCATATTTTACCAAATCTTCTACTCTTTAATGAGGGAGTACAGAATTGTCATGGTTGGAAAGGATCTCAGACATCACAGAGTCCAACCATGCACACATAAAAAAACCCTACAATCTCAGCCACTAGAGCATGCCCTGAAGTGCACATCTACACAATTCTTAAATACCTCCAGGGATGGTGACTCAACCACCTCCCTGCACAGGCTGTTCCAGTGCCTGACCACTCTTTCAGTAAAGTAATTCTTGCTAATATCTAGTCTAACACTCCCCGCCCCAACTTCAGACCATTTCCTCTGGTCCTTTCATTATTCACTTGGGAGAAGAGGCCAACAGCCACTTCTCTACAACCTCCTTTCAGGGAGTTGTAGAGGTCAACAAGGTCTCCCCTCAGCCTCCTCCAAACTAAACATGTCCAGTTCCCTCAGCCTCTCCTCATAGGACTTGTTCTCTAGACCCCTCACCAGCTTGGTGGCTCTCCTCTGGACAAGCTCCAGCACCTCAATGTCTTTCTTGTAGTGAGGGGCCCAGAACTGAATACGATAGTTGAGGTGAGGCCTCACCAGTGTCGAGTACAGAGGCAGAATGGCTTCCCTACTCCTGCTGGCCATGTTATTACTGATACAAGCCAGGATGCTAAATCTGTGTTGGCTTTGAAGGAATATGGTACATAAAGCTTTCCTATGTGTTTATTTCATTTGCAGATAATTAGGCCTGTGTTTTTCATTCATATATTTCAAGCTATGGTTTTTCATTAATATTGCCTGAAATTATGCTCTAAACAAATTTCTGTAGGTGAATTATTTGTCTTTAGGAAAAGAATATTCATGTTAGTCTTTTTGTAGTGATTGTAAGAGGATGTGTGAAATCTTCTCTGTTGTCTTTATATCATTATGATTGTACAGGAAGAAAGAGAATTGTTCAAAGCAAAAATATTTTTCTGTATTCTTGGATCAGAGAACTTTTTCTGTTAAAAGAATACATTTGTTGTGCATTAGATATTTAAACTGTTTTGATTACTAAGAAGAGATGGGGCTTGTGCTAGGATTTGAAGGCAGTTACAATTGTTGTTTTGATTTCCAGTTTCTAAACTTTTGATACTTGTTGAATAACTGTCTCTTCTTACAAGAAGAAATGTTAACTTGGATCTTCAAGTATTGGTTGAAACATAGGGAGAAATCTTTGTGTGGTGTCAGGACATGAAAAACAGTCCTTATTCTTGGCAGAGGTACTAACAGGCAGGACTGCTAGAGCTCTGCAGGCAGCTGCTGTTGCCTGACCCGTGTTACCTGCTCCCTGCCAGGAGGGGAGTGTAGGTATTGCAGTAGTTACAGGGCTTCTAGGTGGTGTTTCCTGGTGATACTTTGCTCTGTGCTGCACTAGGCATTTTGTTTGTTGGAAAGTTTGAGATGCAAACCCATTTTTTCTGACTTTATTGGTTAATCCAAAAGTATCCATACTGTACCAGTTAAAATGGAATTGTTTCTGAACCCTTGAACCGAAACGAACTTTATCAGTGACTCTTCCTATTAAAAATGTGATTTGTTGTACTGGTTTTCAGCTGGGATATAGTTACTTTTCTTCACAGTAGCTCTTATGGTGCTATGTTTTGGATTTGTGTTGAAAACAGCATTGATAACACACAGATGCTTTAGTTACTGCTGAGAGAGATTGGGATACCTTATGCCATATGAAGTTGTGCTCAGCAATAAAAGCTGGGGGAAGAATGAGGAAAGGGGTGCATCCAGAATTACGGCCTGTGTCTTCCCAAGTCAACGTTACGTGTGAGGAAGCCCTGCTTTCCTGGAGACGGCTGAACACCTGCCTATGATGGGAGGCAGTGAATGAACTCCTTATTTTGCATATTAAACCACCTTTATCTCAACCCACGGGTTTTCACACTTTTACCCTTCTGATTCTTTTCCCTGTCCCACTGGAGGGAAGTGTGCAATCAGCTGTGTGAGGGCTGAGCTGCCTATGAGGTTACCCTACAGCATTTGCTTTGTCACGGAGTAATAGAATATTTTTGTATTTAATTTTTATTTATAGATTAAAGTAAGTGTAGCTACTGTAAATCAGTCTTCACACAGCAAATTAAGGTCTTCTGTTATGAGACCAGATTATTTAAAATATGTGAAGGTCTAGTATTTTGAATTTTCATAGAAGTGGTATGTGCCAGTGCCCTGGCTCCCATGTGAAGTTTTAAAGATGTGCCAAGACTTTTATACACCAGGTGCTGCATCTTCCTTTCCATCACCCATCCCCTCCCTTTAAGACATGATACAAGATGCGTGGCCAGGATTTAAACCTTACTTCAGTTCCTGAACCACGAAGTCTATATTGTCTGTCTTGTGAAGGCCAAGTACCTAGTCTGGCTTCTGCATGATTTTTTTTTTTTCTCTCTTGCAGAAGAATAGGTATAAAATTTCAAAGGCTTTCTGCATTCATATATAAAACTATATCAGCCATTATATCAGCCTTCTAGTAAAGATAATGACTTGCATTTTAAGATTACATATGATTAACAAGTGTTGGGTGAGTATGAGCTTGTGCAATGCATTATAATCTAATTTTATAGAGTGTTTAGGGGAGACAAAACATGTATACGCATTAAGAAATTGTGTATTGTGGAAACATAGCCATTTTTTCTTAGACTAAAGAAATCTTAAATACCATAAAGAGGAAACACACGCTTGAATCTCTGCTTACCTGCAGAAAACAGTACTCAGTAAATAAGTAGCTTCTTTAGAATGAATTAAGGAATGGAGCTGTGATTTATCAGCTGCATTTAGACTTTGAGCATGAGCAGTGGTCATAACTGTGGATGCATGTTGAAGACTGTTTTGAAAATTGTAGAACTTCTCAAAAAAAAATTTTTTTTAAAACATTCACTTGCCACCATTTTGGTGTTCTACTGTTGTGTGAAAGCCCTAATATACGTAACACCACACCTAATGCTAAGTTACAGTAAGATATTACAGCACAGCTGTAAAAATAAAACTTTTTTTTTCTCGGTGCATTTAATTGTAACTTGAAATAATTAATAAAAACCCACTACTTTGAGAAGATTTAATTAGCCTGTTCCAATATTACTACTAAATGCCTTCACTTGTGATTAGAGTTGTTTTCCAGGTTGGATAAAATAAATACTGGAAAACTCCAGTCTGAATACTCATTATTTTCTTCTTCTGGGAATGTGTGTGTTTCTGATTTTTTTTTTCCATTTTTTTGTTGTTGTTTTTGTAACCATTTCAATTATGTTTTATTTTAAAAAAATAAAAAATAGAAAATATTATTATTGGTTTTTGCAGATCCAGCAGTTGAAACAATCCTAGTTTTAGTGACCATGTATTGGTTAAATCAGTGTGTTAAATCATTGTTCTACTTGGGCTTTATGAGTAATGTTTGATACTATAATGCTTATTCCACCTAGTATACTACTACTTTAGACAGTTTTACAAATAAGCCATTTTGAAAAACAGTGTGAGAGTTATCATTACTGGAATGTTTAAATGTCCCATACATGTTTTTTAGAGAATGTATGTCAGATGTGTCCTAATGCAGTAGTTCATTGTTAGTGTTTGTGTCTCTGTAATAACATCAGTTCTTCACAAATTATGTCTCTTTCTACATCATAATAAGTCACATGAATCCTTATGAATTTCCATATAGCAAAATTTTGCATACGTTACATTTTGGAAGCAATCGTTATGATATGAAGGTATTTTGTGGAATAATAGGACTAATGGGGGGAGGGGTTTTTTTGTGGGTTTGGTGGTTTTTCTGAATTTTGGGTTTTTTTTATTTTGTTGTTGTTTTGTTTTCTTTTTTTTTTTTAATCAGCAGTTGCTTGGAAGCTGACAAATTCTTAGAATTCGGCAGATTAAAGTTCTGTGTTGTATGGCCATGCCTGTTGCTTTACTGTGCCTTCAAACCAGTGGTAAATTACAGTGCCACTCTAAGTACATATTAATAATGTTATATTCAGCACACCAACAAAAAATACCCTTTGAAAATTACTTTATTATGCAGCTGAAGATTTAGGTTTTACTTTGATATTCTTGAAACTGTTTGGTAAGTGTATTCTCCCCAGCTGAGAAATCCAAAGGGGGAAAAATATAAGTGCCTGTTTTCCTTTCTTCTTCCACATATTTGATGAGAACAGTCAGTCCTATTAAGAAGGAATAGAGGTCTGGTTAGCTTATTCTGCTTTTCAGACTGACAGTCAGAGAACAGAGTATCGCAGGGTTTTAAATTACTTAGAAACAAGCTCTAGTGCAAAGCATTTCTTCCAAAATTTGATTCATTATTCCAATAGGCAAAGAAGAGTCTAGTTAAACACAATCTAATGAGCCTCTTAACAAAAAGCATATTTTATAATAAAAGTAAATTTTATGTGAGACTGCTATATTAGGTGTATAGTAAACAAGGTGATGCACTGAACTCCACATTGTTTCTACCAGTTCCGTAGTAAGAATACAAGAAAAGTTGTTAGAAAGGATGATGTTTGCATTTTTATGTCGTAACTCTGTGCTCTGGAAACATGAAAGGGTTTCTATCAAGAGCCCCAAGGCAAGGTTTTTGATAGCAGTCCTGCTAAATCACAACTAAAAATTAAGCACAAGTGAACTTGTGCTCTTGTGAGCACAGGGAGGGAGTCTCTATATTCTGTTGTACCAGCATCATTGCTAGAAATACTGGTGCATGGAAAAGTGATTTCTCAGCCACCTTCTGTGCAAGCAGGGAATGCTGTGAGCAAATACACTGCCGTTATATCACGACAATGTTTGGGTGTCGCGTGTTATCAGTTCATCAGATTCATAAATGGTGAATGGGCAGAAGATACTTGTGTGGTAGAAAGAGGTGTGGATGTCCTCTCTTTGTTGGTTTGTTCATGTTTTTTATAGCAAGGCTATGTATAAAATATGAAGAACATAAAAAGAAGAAATGCAAGGAAGTTAGGTAAAATTAGGTTTTGCTTTCTTTTTAAAGGTTTGTGCTAAGCCGTACAGTTCAAGCCACTGACTTCCAGTGTTCCAAGAAATTTCAGTTTAGTTATAGCAACTGAAATCTAAAGTTACAGCAGTGAGTTTCTGTGATTTTTAAATTGTACGCTACTGTGGAAAAAATATGCTGCATTTGATTCCTTACGTTATTTTTTTTTTTTTTCAATTCTGATGTTTTTAAAAGTTAAATCAACTTTACTGCTGATAGTTCTGGTTTGTTGCATTTGCTGCCAGATGAGGTTTTGGTAGTAAGTTTCAGAATAACTTTGAAAACCCTTTAACTGTATTAAACAGCTAATTACTTTTAAAATATTGGATCCAGAACTTGATATCAATACGAAAGTACGAAATGATGGGTTATCATTCTGCACAGCAACTTACGTGCATACACAGAAGTTCTAGAGAGAAGAATGTTAAAGTGACAGGGCATGTTTTTTTTTCAATTTGAGGGGGTTTTTTATGGCTTTTTTTTCCCTTTTATTTATTTTTTTTTAACTTCTAGGAGAGATGTTGGAAACTGCTAGGACTTTGAAATTTCTAACGTACTTCTTGCATCGCAACATTCTTTGAACCTTGCAGTTCGATAACAATGTAAGCCTTAGATTTGGCAACATATTTAACTGCATATTCTTCTAAGCCATGAATCAGGGAATTTTATGTTTCTTCTTCAAATGTATATTTTGTATACTTGTTTTTAGTAATGTTTAAGTGTAAATACCTCAGTGTGGTTTTTGTTTTTGGAAATCTGTTATTTCCAGAAAGCTTGGAAGATAGGTCTATGGATATTTCAGGGAGGTAATAGTTTGATTTATTTCCATGTAATTGTTACTATATGCTTCTTGTTGGCTGAATATTTTTACTTCATACATCTGACCTCTTATGAAAATGAAGAGCTAATAGCATTAACAAGGGTCTGGCACAGTGTATACAGGCCATCTTTACAAGCTTTTGGATTGTCTTCTGTGCACGGTCTTCTGCCGAAGCCAACTCTCCCTGTTCCAACTGTAAGCTTCTCTTTGAGCACATATTGCTAATCGTCCTGTACCGAGCCAAATTAAATGGTGTATTTTTAATGAGAAAAAGAGTTTAGATTCCTATCCATATGCTTCAACTGATGTCAAATCCTACTTTAAACAGATGATGACCTCTATATTACCAAGCCATAAGGGCTAATTATGTTTGAAAAAGATTCCAATGTCAGCCATCTATAAGGAACGGGTTTTTTTACATTTCAAAGGCTACATATATTTTGTTAGACCATTATAACACGCCTGTTAAATTTGTCATAGGATGTGCCAAAATTCCAATACCTTGAGTACATGCTATTGAAAAGAAGATAAAGCCACATATTCTTAGAAGATTTGCACCTCATCTATCTTTTCCATGTTATATTTCTGCTGGAGATTAATCATCAGGAAGATAATTGTGCTTTCTGCTTAAAAAGTGCATGTGATCTTTTTTTCTAGCAGCTTATTTCCCAGTTCTTAGCCAGCCTTTCCCTACGCATCAGTTACAAGTGGTTCAATCTGGCATTAGTAACTGGGAGAGCTGGTAGCAATCGCTGTTATCCGCAGAAGGCCTTGAAACTACGCAGATGGCCATATCCTCTTTCCCCTCCCCTTTGAGTTAAAATGTGTAAATGTAAATCATGCAGGGTTAGGATTATGCTTGTAAGTAGCTCTTATGTATCAGTCAGTTAAGAGCACAAGGCATTTATGTGGAAAAGGGTACATGTGAAAGATTCCTGAGTGTGTTCTCTCTGTTTTTTTCCGTTGTTTTTTTTTTTTTTTTTCCCTTTTAGTCAAAATTATTCTGTAGAACCATATGTACCTGGACAGACTATATCATAAAGTAAGTGCAAAAGGCTAAATAGGTGATCATGAACGATTGGGGGTGCTATAGCATCTGGCCTGTAATGAATAGTATTTTATTTCATATAAATTTCTGGTTTAAGCTCTGTTTTAAAGACCAAGTCTGCTTTTCTGAAAGTGCACATATGGCTAAGTCAGAGTTCACAGATAAAGATAGTACAACATTAGGGTTTTAGCTGGCAATGTTGATAGTAACAGTAATATGGATAAAGCCTGTCATACAGATCCTGTAACACTCCATAATCTGAGAAAACATAGAAATCAAACTTGTAGAACTGAATTAGAGATGTGTGGGTATTAAAATACTCTATTCACTCCCATTTAAACGCAGACCATCTGTTGTTTCCAGATGTACTGCTTCCTGCAGCAGTACACTGGGAATGCCATTGTAGCATCAACATATCTCTTTTTTTCTTTTTTCTTTTTTTTTTTTTCCCCTAGTTCTATAGTGTTGTTCCCAGAAGCTCCAAACCACCTACCATTAGTGTTGCTTCTTTCAACAACGGTGCACCATGGCAAGGGATGTAATGTTACCCCATGGGTAATTGGTAGTATGGGTGGCAAAATACCTTAAGATGGTAGTGTATAATATTTTGAAGCCTCCAATGATATGTTTCAAGCTATGTATAGTACAACACCTTAATATGCTGCTGTCTGTAAAGCAATGGGCTGTCACCTCCCTCAAGACCACTGCTTGCCTCATTAATATCGCTGGAACAAATTATCACTTCACAGCCCAGAAATCTTCTGTAGCAGTTGTGGTGATTGATGTAACAAGGCTAGAAAATAATGATGAAATGCATGTTCCAGAAGACAGATTCAAATGGCAGGATCTTCAAAGGCAATTAAATGTGACACAGGAGGAGTCTTCCTGGAATAATGTATTTCCAAATAAATGGCATGATAACTATGATATTGTATTGTTATTAGACTTAAACTAGTTTTGTATGCAGTAATTAGCTCTGAAAACTAAGCATGCAGACATAAAATAAAAAATTTAAGTGTTAGCATATTTTAAATGTGGGCAGAAGAAAGGGAATAGAAGTAAGAAATAATGTCACCGAATATATCTAGTTTTCCTCTGAATTGCAAAATTTGTTAAATCTAGGTACTTAAGAATTTATATTTAAATTAATCATGTCAGTGCTTTTGAGGAGCTATTTTATAGCAACCTATCTAGAGTTGCTGTTAGTCTAATACACAGCTGAATTGTTACAAAATAATTAGGTGATTTTGCTGACCTAAAGTTATGTACTAGCTTCTGAATCAAAATGCAGTTGTAAGTAGTAAATATTGTGTACCAAATGGTTGTGATATTTCTCCAAATGAGGTCAAAACTTAAATGCACTTATGTAAGTAACTTTATGTACAGGATTCGACGGATTAGTCCCTGATCATAACTGTGAGATGAAGCGTGCGTTTTTCTCCTGTGATTTCACAGATTTTCGGGGAGCAGCTCCTGTAAATAAGTGTACAACTGGGCACTTTTCCATCCTGTTATTGGAATGATTCTTTCCCCCAAGAAAATTAACTTTTTGACTCTTCTGCAGTGTACCAGAGTACCTTTAATATTAGACTCATGTTCAGTAGACAGTCTCAGGCTGGCAGGAGTATATTATTCCACTGGGATCGCTTATTGCAGTACATGGACTTTTCTTGAAAATCAAGTATCTCATTGCTGTCTGTGCTTGTAGCAATGCAGTGAAATCCAGGGTGCCTGTGAGACTAGAGTATGTATGTCTTGCATTTATGTATGTCTGATGGGATATCCTTTGTATCTAGGACATCTTTAAAGTTACACCTTCTAAGAGCTTGGGAGGAAATAACTACGTATGATTTTGGTAATATTTTATGCAAATATTTTTTTAATAGTCAAACAGATAATTCTGAGTAACTATTTGGTTTAATCAAGGCTTCCCAAATTTCTTTTTTGTGTGCGTTTTGTAAAACTAACAGAAAACTGTCACTCTTCTTGGTAGCCATGCTAAAAGTATATTAACATTTTTATTTTAAGGTATGTTTTAAACCATGCTTTTCAGGATAATGAGATGCATGCTAGGAAGATTTGAGTGGGGGAAAGTGCATTATCTTGCCCTGTTTCTAATTAAAATTCAGATCGGTAGTTTTTTATTCTTATACTGACCATTTTAGCAGACAAAAGCTGTTTTTCTTTTATAAACCAATGGAGAATCCTGTGTTGTGGTTTCCACATATAGATCAGCTTCTCCTGCAGCACCAGTGGACACATACATATAATTGAATTTCATCTCCCAGAGGGTTGGCATTCTTTCTTTTAAATTCTAATAGAACAGCCACTTATGAATGGATTGAAATTTTAAGTTTAAAAAAAAAGTTGGTGTAATAGAAAAGTTGATGAATTCTTCTCTGTGGCTTAATTTGGGAGAAAGCAGAATGTACGCAGAAGGAACAGTATACTGAAAAATGAAATTACCTTAAAATTCTCTAGCTCAGTGCTTTCAAAACATCTCTAAGTAAAGTACTAAACAAGAGATACATTAAGCTCTAGAGAGGAAAACGAACATAGTTGGGGTGAAAATTAAAATTGCTCTTTTAAGAATATAGTGTGAAAACATTATTATAAAAGAATTAATAAATGAATAATACACGTGATTTATTCAGAAGTGCTAATGAAAGAAAGCTTGATGTTCATTTTGTGCCAGGAGTTCTGACAACTGGCTTGTTTGGTTTGTATTCTGATACACACTTTCGTAAAATGCCAAAAGTTAGTTTTTTTCCTTTCATGGAGTTAGTGTCATTTGATAAAGAAACCCTTCAGCATTTTTGACAACTTAGAATGCAGTAAAATAAAAAACAGCTACAAAGAATCAACCGCTGTATTTTAGTAGCCCTGATTCTACCAAGAAACTTGCAGTCACTGAAGCAAGGATCTGTCTGTGCAGATATTTGCAACCTCAAGGTCAGGGGACACGTTTTCAAATCAATTAAAAGGTTTCTGCTGACTTTGGTGGCCCTTAGGTCATGATGCTATAGAAACAGGAGGAAATAAGTGGTCTTTATGTTTAGCATCTTTCCGTGTATAGTCACCAAAAGAAAATGGTTACTGTGGCCTTCATTTAAACTATGCAAATAATCAAGGTCAGTTCAGGAAAGCTGTCCTCATCTGCTGGGAAGGAGTTAAAAGTGGAAGGAACAATCGAAGACACCAGACTGAAAACTTGGGAGTGTGTAGTGTGCTTTTATTTCCTTAAGATGGAGAAGGTTTGACTAACAGTTTTGACAGAAGAGTGTGATTGACCCATTCTTTTCATAATGGTTCCAGATTTGGCGTCAAGTATTTGGTGCTTTTGTTGGTGTTCCTAGTGCTGATCAACAACTTACTGAACAAGGGGAATGCATAAATTATTTTCTGAACTGTCCGGAAAATTGCAAGAGTGAATTTTCCATCTATCCATGGTTGTTTCATTACTCAATTAAAAAATAATATTAATACTTAAGCATCTGACTAAATATAGATTGTTGTAGTATGGAGAGTTCTGGACTTTTTAATTTTGGAAGAACGTAAGCCATCTGTTGCCTTGAAGCAGAGAGATTTAGTAATCAAGTACAACAGTAAGAAGGAATTTATCTAGGGAGGCTATTAATTAACAAACTTGGATAAGGTTCAGCATCTTCTTGCCTTTGAAAGTCAAGTCACTTCTGACAAATTGGTTGGATGATTAGATTTTTAAGTCAGTATTGTGTAAGGCGTTCCTTATTTTCATTGCACTCCTGGCCTGGTAAAGAGTAACTGGATGAAAAAGATATCTATTTAATTATTTTTTTCTTTTCAGAAAAACATGAGAGAAACTTAACTTCATATATTTGCATGTAGTTATCTGAGAAAAATCAGCTCAAGCAACAAGGTCATCTTGTAGTTTGTGACTTGCTTTCCACTGTGTTAATCAAAAGTCTGTCTTGCAGTATTCAGGACACAAAAACACACCATGAAAAAAAAGGAAAGAAAAAGCAACAGATATCTTAAAATGCAGGCAGATACCGCTCCTCAGATTTGATGTAGTAAAATTATTGCCTTCATTTGTTTTACTCCTCCTTGAGTATAAATAACCTATAAAGGTTAAAATACATAGTGTGAAATTCCTGCTGAATTATTCTATTGCAGAGGGCCAATCCATTTTCTCTAGTGTTTGGTGTCATTGGAAGCTCAATTGGATGAGAGCCTTTATATCTTGTCAGTTGATGATTTTTTCAAGTCAGTGCTAAATGAGCAGAAAGATGTTTATGGCTAATAGTAAATATCAATAAGAATATTCTAGAGTTTGTTTTTCTGAAGTCTAATAATTTCTTAGAAGTAGGGAATTATTGGTGGAAGCCTCATTATGAAGACTTAAGGGATTTTTTCTGACTTATGGGATTGTTGAAGATAAATCTTCGTGACCAAGTATTCTGGTAGTTTGTTAGGAGTCCTATGACAGTCGTTGCAGGGGTTGCTGAATGACTTCTATGTTGCTTAGGAAATAATACCAAAGAAAAGGTCAGAAAAAAAGCCATTTATCCACTGAAAGGCACTGCATGCTTTTAACATTTCGTACTGCGTTTTGTTCCTGAAATCCTTTCCTCCTTGGACTGTCATGACTGAGCCCTCTCCTAGACCACACGCTTGTCTCTAATCCTTTCTTTGTTATTCTCCATCATCTTAACTTTACGGCTGGTTTTTTCACTGTCTTCCCTAAATTTCTATCATTGCTGTTCTTTGTTTAGTTTTTCTCTGAGAAGTCATGATAGTAAGAGTTCAGCAGTTGGATTTGTTTTTTTTTGTTTGTTTGTTTGTTTGTTTTTTGTTTTCTATCTGCAGTTGCATTCTGCCTGAAGGAATCTGGCAGGGTATGATAGCTCAGACTCAGTGCTACAGCACGCCCATTTCTATGACTTCTGGTTGACCCAAGCGGGCAAAGTCATTGTGCTTTTTGTAGTTATGTTCTAAGATAAAATCACTGCTCTGACAGAAGAGTTAATTTTCTTAATCTTGTTCCGTCATTCTTGACTACTGTGGCCCTTGCTGCAGTCTTCCCTAAACACATTCCCTTCGTAACTGATGAAAGCTGCTCTGTAAAAACTAGATTTCTGGCTTGTCATTTCAACATCTCTTTCAATTCACATTCTCTGCTTCATCAAATATTAACTAGTTAGGTTTTTTTCTTCTTGGATCTCTATGGCCTTCTTCGTCTTTTTGTATTCTAGATGAAGAGAGAACTCATGCCCAAATAATCAGCCTGTGCCAAGCTTTGTCTCTATCTAGTAAAGTGTCTAGAAAATAACTTCTGTCCCTTTAATTCAGCAAAAAAAGTCACCCATAAGTGTCTACCAAGTTAGTTCATCATCCTGAAATGCCTGTGTAGAATTCCACATTCACGGTATTTACAGAATGTTTAACAGCAGTCACTTTAGATTGTGCTCTGAGACTACCTTTTAACCACCACTGTCTCATTATTTCATCCCATTTTCTTTTCCCATCTGGTTGCTGTATTCATCTCTTCTCTCCTGTCTCATTCTTGATTTGTAAACTGTTTGACTCGGATCACTTCTATTTTGTGTTTGGATGCTGCCAGCTAGAAAAAGAGTCTGCAAAATCTTTTGACGTAGGTGATGGCTCTAATGAAAAGCTAGGAGCGCTGTTAAGCTATATATAAGTGAACATGTGGAAAAGCTGTTTCTTCTGTTCCTTTACCTTCTCCTTTTTGACCCTTCACTCAGGCTCTTAGGGACAAGTCAGAACATAATACTCTTCTCCGTGTGGTACAGGAGCCTCAAAACTCGTTTCTGCTTTTTACCTGACAGCATAACTGAAGTGAAGCATTGGTCTCCTGAGCAATATTTATTTAGGGATTTTGAATTCAGATCTTACACCGAGATTTACTCGTCTATGTTAAATACTTCGCAGCCGCCTCAGAGTATCAGCAGGTGACGTTCAGGTTGCTGTCCAAGGTGCTGTTTGTAGCATCGTCGCTCTCTCCTGGCATGGCATTCCGTGTTTTAGCAGGTGTGCCTTTTATATTCTGAGGTGTGTTTTATAGCAAATCCTTTCAATTAATGCCTCTTGTTAGATTCCGTGGTGATTTTCTGTGTTTCAATTTCCATTAAGAATTAATAGAGGAGTTTCCTGTAATAATTTTTTAGAATAAACCATGTAGGAAACTTTTTGGTTCTTGATGGACTGAAAATGAAGCATTCTGCCTACTAGAGATCTTAGATCAATAATCTCTTCTGTGTTTGTGATCTCACTGCTATTGGCTGCTTTTGTTGCTAGGTGATACAAGTCTAAATAGACCAGCAGACTTGAAGTTGCCTGTTAGTGGATCTTCTGGCTTAGCTTCATCTAAAAGCAGTCCAGTTTGTGCACTGTAAGGCCTATTTGTAGGGAAGAGTACAGGAGGAGAGAAGACCAGGAAACTGACTTTGAAAGCCTTTGTTGCTGTTGTCAACTAAATGGAGATGCACACAAGGACTAAGACTGATTTCTTTGAGAAAGGCGTGTAATGCACCAGCCTAGCATGAGAACTATTCAGGAGGCTTAGGTTCCTCCCTTGATACACGTTCCTCTGTCTCATAAATTGTACGAGAAAATCTTTTCTGTAGAATATTCTGTACCTTTTTTCTCTGCTCAAGCCTGCATCACTTTGTGATATTTGTATAAATCTAGGCCCATGCAGGTGTGTATTTCAAAAGAAGCAGGAGGGTTTAAGGATAAAAAAAAACCCAAACAAAAACAGAGCTTTGCAGGCTTTAATATATCTGTTTTGTCTTACGATGTTAGTGGAAAAGATTGAGCTATAGAAATATATTGAAAGGTGGGGCAAAGAGGGTAGGAGGTAGCAGGAATTTCTTTTCTGTGCTTCTGGTACTAAAACTGTCTGGAATTGTCAGTAGTATATTTGATGTTGAAAAAAACTACAACAAAAACATTGGAGACAGGTCTTAAACCTTACACTTCCCCAGATTCTTAGTGTTTCTCTGTTTCTTGTTATCTTCCTTTTCAAGATGAATTTTTACATATGTGATAAACTTCTGAAGAGAGTCTGAAAATAGCTTCTAGTTATTCTCTTCCATTCATCTTTACTCACATGGAGAAAGATAAATGCATGTGTTCACATTCCTTNTTGCCAGCAGCATTGAGCAATTAGGCGCAGCTGATAGTGTTGCTGAGGTTTTCATTGAGAGTTTTGGAGAATGCATATTTTTAGTCAGGCTAGTTCACGCAGCAAAAGTGATACTACACATCTGAAAGGTACGGTATTATAGTTTGGAAAGACTTGGCATTGGCTACACAATAGGCTTTTACCCTTACTGTGAATTTTTGATGCTTAAGCCAGATATTTAGCTTTTTGAGTTTTATTTCTATCACTCATTAGGATTGACATTACACAACACGTTTATATCTCAGCTGTCTCCTACCATATGGTACTGTAGGGTTTACTCAACTTGCCAGATTGATGGTGAGAAATGGAGCAAAGAAATTGAATATATTTCAGTTTGGGAGAGAAGGGGTATAAGATATAAAAGGGAAATCCTCGTCTGCTGAAAGTCAAAGAAGCATCCCCTTTGCACACATCATCTTGTTCTGACTCTTTCATCAGCCAATGTGGCTTTGTAGAGGAGCATTCTGTTACATGTCTAAATCCCAACAGAATCATTTAGAGCTTCTAGTAAATGTCAGTTATTAAGTATACTGCTTTTAATGACTGTTGTGCTTGTAGCAGCGGATTACTGGGATTTTTTTTATCATATGTGTTGAAATCTGTTAAAAACACAAAAAATATTCACAGAAATATGAAGTGAAGTTAGTATTTTGCAAGTACAAATGCAAGTAAGAATTGCAGACATTGTGGAAGAGTAAAGAGAAATACAGAGAACTGTTTCTCTTCCAAGAAGAGGATTCTTTCTCCTGATGTTGCCTGGCTGGTGCTCCATAACCTTAGAGCCAGGGCTGAGTTTTTATGTGATTTGCTGTTCTGGTAGAGGATGTTGTTTTGGATACAGGTATTTTTCTTATGGCTAAACCTTGCTTAGGTTTTTATAGAGATTAAAAGTTTGCTCTCCACCTTTCTCCAGGTTTTAATAATTTAATTGGAAGGAGGCCTCTTCCTCTCCCAGACTCCTGAAAGCCCTAGAGCCTTCACTACACTGTTAACAAGATGCTCATGTAAATGTGAGGGGGAGGAAAAAGCTCTTTGCTGGCTGGTAAGACAGTTCTTTACATTTGGTGTGTTAAAAGCCTGCACAGTGCACTACATTTCCCATAAATACTGCATTTTCTCTAGTGTACATATTATTTATTCTATTTGTGACTTGCATACATGCAATTATTAATTGGCTCTAACTGACACTGGTCAGTCATTTTGGGGATTTGATGTCGGTTGACCTTGTGGAAGTCACTGATGTGAAGAAGACATCCCTGTTAGCACCGGCTAGATTCATGTTTCATGCTCTTTGGAGCCACCAGGATCTTTCACAGGGCTAGTCCCCGGTCTGCTCTGTCAACAGAAATTTCTAGTACCAGTGCGGCATTACTGACTACTGAAAATAATGCCCTAATTGCAGTACTGTTTATTCTGCTTCTGGAGGAGACAAGCTTGGATATTTAAACAGGATTTGACTACAAGAATAGCCAGCTCTTTTTAAGAATAAGTTTACATTTTATGTATTTTGGTTTACATTATTCATTTGACTTTTATTGTCCTTTGCGTTTTTGTACAAAAAGATTAAGTCTGAAATTGCTACCTGGAAGGAGAGGACAGATATCTCATCCATGAAATGCATGTGAAATGAGTTGTATTTCTACTTATATATATACCTCCAAATGCACACTTGGGTGTAATTATTATTAGGCAAAACCTATTTAGGTGCAAGAATTCTGTCATAATTTTGACCTTTTTCTCAGAAAAGACATTTTGAAAACATGGTTTGTCATGAACAAATAAAAATACTGTGTGGACCTTCTTTCACTCCCATTAAAAAATGAAAGAAAATCACTCAGATGGACTATAAATAGTCAGCATGCCAGGAATCACACAACAGGGACAGCTTCAGCCTTTTTCCTTAAAAACTAAGGGTTAATAGACAACAGATGGGGCCTGCAATATAGGAAGTAGAAAAAACAGATATTTTTTGATCTGTTTAATTATTAATAGTATTTTCAGCTAGCAGGCTGGTAGGCTGGAATTTTCATAAGCATTTGGTGTTAGCTTAGCAGTGGAAGCAGTGTGAAGTCAATACCAAATGGTTTTGAAGCTCTCCCACACAAGGTCTTTCTCACTCTCAAGTGCAGCACCAGGCATGCTGCTGAAGGGAGGCAGGAGGGAGAGGCAACCTTGCGAGGAAGGACAGACAGAAGGGCTGAGTTTATCTTTCATGGGCAGCAACTGGTCTCAGGCCTCCCGTGTGTCCACATGTGGTCACTTGCAGGAGCCAGGTGGCTCTCAAGGGTGTGAGAGGCAGGACACAAGTAGTCAGGAGATGGCACAGAGAAATGCTGATGAGGAAGGCAAGACAATGAATTCCTCTCAATGAGAGTTGGTAGGGATCTGAGAACGTGTTGCCTGGAGAAGTTACGGGATTCTGGGAGAGTGTCAAAATTTGGCTGAATAAGGATGTGGGGAACTTTTCCTAATGCTGATGTTACACCTGCTTCGAGCAGGATGTCAGACCTCCACAGACCCCTTCCAAACAATTTTTTTTTTACTTTTGTGTTACTTTAGTTTTCATTGGTTTTTTTTATTTTTCTTTTTTCTTTTAAATTCTTTTCCTTGATGTTTGATTTATGTATAAAGCATTGGTCTGGTGACTGTTTGGTCAGTTTTTGACAACCTTTCTGTAGGAAGTTGTTGGGTCTGTATACTTAGCATGCAGCTAGTTTAATGTTCACAGTACATGTTTTCATTACATTATACCCTACACTATCTGTAGGATTCTTTCTTGTTCCTAAATGTGTTTAGTATTTCTCTTTTAAAAATAATAAATACTAACTATGTCTCCAGTATTCTTACAAATATCTAAATCCACAAATATCTGAAATATCTAAATCCTCTGTCTTAATCACAGTGCAGATGCAGGGAGCTTGGCAGCAGCTGCTTTGACCCAGTGCTCTGCTTGATTTGCTGGAAGGAGATTGCTGCCACAGACCGGCTGTGGCTTTGGCTGGTTGGCACACCCTGTCACAGGGCTGTCCCTTAACCGCAGCAGCGCTTGCACAGAAGCCTGCTCTTCTTTGCTCCAGTGGCGTGTCACTTGGTGCCACATACACGCCTCTGTTCTGGGGGTTAACCTTACCCCACTTTAGAGATTCTCCTGATCTAGAAGAAGAGTAATCAGAGTTGCAGTGCTGACACCCTTCTGTGACCCACCGATGCCTATGCTTCAAATTAGGGATATCTTTCAATGTAGGTGTCTGTCCCTTTGTTCACCAATAGTTTAGACATTTTATGGAACCATTCAGGCAGAATGTCTTGATCCTTGTCATATACCGATTAAACAGCAGTGCTGTGAATGAAAGAAGGGTCATCTAAATCCTGGTATCATTGCTGTTTTATTCGTTAGCTTATACCAGATATTGAGCTGTTGAGCTAGAGTTGGAAGGCCCTGTTGTCTTTTTCTAGTTGGCTTTAACAGAAAATTCTATGCTTACTGAGTGCACTGAATTAGTTATGCCTTTGTAAAGTAACTAACATTGTGTGTAGCTTAATCAAAACACTGAATCAGGAAATGTAGCATGATTGTTCTTTGTTATTTGGGGAAAAGGCTTGTAGGTATTTTTAATGCCTTAGGAAAGGATGTGTAGCAAGATTGGTGGGAGAATGAAAATGGAAAGCAGCATTTTTTCGTAAGGATGTGCCTCAGCCTTGCTTTCCTCCCATCACTGGAGCAAAGGACTAAGAAGAATACAGGAATAAGGAATTATTAATCTTCTGACTAATATAATAATGATATGCAGTCTGGGGATGTCAAAAATTGTTTGAAAACTTAAAAGAAGGTGAAGTAAATGCAGACAAAGGAAAGGCTCAAAGACAACCCTGTTGGTGAAGGCTATGATTACGATTTCAAGGAATCCTTTGATAGGTGTATGAATCTCAGTTTGATGTGTCTGAAGTGTCAGAAGTGGGTTGAGGGAAAGTTTACAAGGCCAGTGGTGTTCATATGTTACTAAATTGAATGTATTAATACAAAATCGATCCACCCAGCCAGACTTCAGCCTGGCTTACCAATTCTGTTTCTGATATTAAGAGATAATAGCAGTATTTTGCTTATTAAACAACTGAGTCTTTACAGAGTAATTGAAAAGCCAAGAAGAGTAATTTTGCAACCAAAATTCTGCCAAGTTGTTCCCTTGTCTCTTTTACATTTAATCTTGAGTTTTGGGGTCTCTTTTTTATTACAGCTGATGGCAGTGGAAATTCATATGAGATAGGATACTCAAATTTCTCATCATTATGGTATTTTGGGGAAAATGACCTTGTTAAACAATGATTATTTTATCTGGTGACTTGGACAGTCTAATATTTGTGTGCCTTGTTTAATGTTTGTGCAATAACCCTACAGGTTTTTTCCCACATTTTGGGTGTTTTTTCTATAACTTAGAAGACAATGGATCCTGGAATCTTCCCTTATGTGATTGCAGATAAATTCAGTGCTCAGTAGGGATGGATGCCCTGGAATCCCCAGCACCCATAAGTTTCTTGTAATGTTAATGTATGATACTTATATGCCTGTGTATGTATGAAATTACTCCGTAATCAGCACTCAAGACACCAGTTGGTTTAATTGTGGGTTGGATGAAATCTTTCCTTTCCCTCTGTCTATACTTATTCCCTCCCTCAGTATATTAGGCTTAGGGCCGGGACACCAGACAAAGCTTCTGGGAGGAAAGTGATAGATACAAGTGGCTGAAAACTGTCATCAGTTCCTGGTAAATCTTCTTTCGTCTTTATGTTACCAGTCAAGTTTTATACTGGTATGAAGGTGTGTAAATGCTCTGAGTGACAGATTTGTCTAAACCCCAAAACGTTACTGTTCCTGATTACCTCTTCTGAGTTTTCCTTGATGGCAAGCTCTTAAAATTGTTGTTTATCTAATTGCTGCTGGGAAGAAATAATGAAAATGGCTGCTGTTAGTAATTGTAGTCAGTAGTTGTTCTGACTTGTCCACACAGATTTTCTCCAGCTTCTTCAATTTATTTTAAATCTTCATAAAAATACATGCAAATCATTTTCTTCAGTCTGACCATGCTTTTCAGGGAGTTACAGTAATCAAGAAAGATGGCACAGGTGGCAAGCAGGGAAGCATGCAGAAGTTATTTGCCCTCATCGTTATAGCATGGTTGTTCTGAGCAAACTAGAAAGTCGTTGCTTAATGTAAAAAGCAAACAAAACAATTCCTCCATCCCAGAACATAATACATTTTTCTAAATATGTTTGCAGTTATAGCAATACTTTCCAGAATCTTTTCCAAAAGAATTGGTGAATATGATAATCACAATGCCTATGATGATAAAGGTTATTAAAATTTGCGAAGGAAATTATATTCGAGTAAAAACTCTGAAGTTGTGGGGTATTAACTTTGTGGACTTTTATACTTGATGATAGACATACATTAAATAGCATGTATTTTATTAGTAATACATGTCAGATTGCTGGAGACCACTGGAAAAGTTGGGAGCAGAGGCAGAAGAATATATTTTGTTCCTCTTACACAAACATATGTTTTAATGCATTGTAAATGCAGCTTTGCCTTGGACTTGTTAAAATATTTTCTTGAATGTTAAAAGCAAGGTATTAACTTGATCAAAGTTCTTGCTTGACTGATTTCTATGTTTTCATCTCAGTTTTTTTGCTTCTAGATTCTTAGCTGGACAGTGTCGTGTTTACTTCGTCTAATTGTTGCATGAAAAGAAGTCACGATTTCCTCCCACCTAGATTAATCTCTCTCTCACGTGCTGATATGATCAACTTCTTGGATTGTGAAAAAGAAACAAGTGATCAGAAGCCTATTCTGGTTTAGAGAGTTTTATTAGATAGAGTGTGCCAGTGTTGCCACAGAGCAGGCACGGTGGGGCTTGCTGCAATTTTCAACCATGTGAGGATTATTAGGGAGGACAACAGGGAAGTTTACTTAATTTGAGTCTTTGAGTCTTATTTACTCCTTGAAAAATTTGGAAGATGCTTTTATCATCAGCTAATTGTCAAAAACAAAGGAATCTTTGAAAGAATAGTGGAACGTGTTTAATGAAACCATTTGATCTACCATTATCAGGCATGCTTCCTTGTTGTTCATTTTGTTTGAAGATTACTTTGTAGTCTTGCTCAAAGAACACCTATTTCTTGTCATAAGGTAAACTGCAAAGTTTTTCTGATTTCTACATTGGCATCATAATAAAAATGTATGTTGCAGTTATGAGCCACATACGGCAGCACTGAGATTTCTAGTTGCTATAGTTCAGATATCCTGACTGGATAATTTTTATTTGGTACGTGGTTTTTATTAAATGAATAAATAGTACATGCTGGGTCTTTCAATCTAATTAGGTGAGCTAGTAATTTCTTTTATGGGAGAATATTGTATTCTGTTTGCAAAATAGAAATCTAATCAGCACCTGGTACTGTGGCAGGATGTGGCCTTTGCTTGGATGGTGGATAAATTGGTTCTCTGGATCCTCTAATTTGAATCCCAGAATAACCTTTTCAGTAAATTATTTCTGATGAAGATGAGCTTACATCTGGAGAACCGAGGCTAGCCCATGGGCCTCTAGTGACAATACATTGCCGAGAGTGTACGAGTAGTGTTTTATTCACATGTAAAAGACTACACCTGTGGAGAAATACAGTTCTCTGGTAGCACAAGGAGCAACGCTTCTTTGTTCCTCACCTGGTTGATCTTGTATAGGAACTTTACTGGCTACTGGCAAAATAAGACTGATAATATCAGATGGGAATCATATGGTCCTGGCACCCAGAGTGCTTATTTTGGCTGTCCTCCTTCACACTGTACTATCCCTTCCTGTTGACCAAGCAAGTGGTTGCTGAAGAAACAGAGAAGGGTGTCTTCTCCACCAAGGTGCCTGAGATGTCCGCAGCAGCCGGCACAGATTTTTCACTTCCCTTTTGTGATCTGGCTCCTACTGCGTTTCCCTTAAACAGCAATCTCTCTAACTCTAACTGGTTCCTGGTAAGATAATTGCCCTTTTAAGGCCTGCTGTGTCAAGACCTCGTAAAGTCCATTGTGTCAATAATCTGCTTTAAATTGGTTAAATATTTCCTCATTCTTATGGCTACTACATGCTTCGTCAGAATGAGCTATTCTGTTCTTTTGGGTTACTGGGAAGCTGAGTGTAAACAGGA
Source organism: Nycticryphes semicollaris (assembly GCA_013400055.1). Lineage (NCBI taxonomy): Eukaryota > Metazoa > Chordata > Aves > Charadriiformes > Rostratulidae > Nycticryphes > Nycticryphes semicollaris. The sequence continues at coordinate 1,042,211 of VXBJ01007648.1, read as the reverse complement.
GCCAGGACAGCAACCAGTAACATCCTTGGAGTTCAGAATATTATGTCTACGATATGCCAGTTATAGGAAAGTAGTAACCTTTTGCTTCAATTTTGACTGCTCTTGGAATCTGTAGGATAACATATAAATGAAGAATCTTAAAAGGAATATTGTATACCTCTTATCAGTGGGTTCTTTTTGTCCTGCTGCAAACAGCCAAACTATGATGTTCACAGGAATACTATAACATGTAAGAGATTTTTCCCTTGAAAAATATTTTAATTTGTACAAAACCAAAGCTATCATTTTTATCTTTTTAAGTTATTTTTATACATAGAAAGTAGAGCATTTCTGTTTTATTTAGCTTACCCCTGCATATGAATTGTCACAACAGTAATCTAAGCATGCTTATGCTTTTTTTTTTTTGGTTATTCATTAACTGTCAGGATATTTGCTAATATGTTAGTCCATTACATTTTTATTGGTGTATTTTATTTCCTTTTCATTATCACAGTTATGAGGAATTCAGAGACTGGAAAATCTTGATAATTTTTTGTTTCTTCACTTAACAGTTAACAAGGCCTTTGCAGTTTGTTAAAATTCATCACTGGCAATCTCTCTAATATTCCACTGTGTTCCAAGGATCAGCGTCACAAAGATTTAGCGGTTTTCCTCTTCAGGGCTTCCCCTCGTAATCTCACATTCTTATTAGAAACAAATCTGATGTGATATTTTCTTTCCAGCAAGCTTTGTCTTTAAAGGCTGGCAGCATTGTTATTTATCCCATTACTTTTTTTTTTTTTTCCCTCATTGTACTAATCTCTTCCCTCCATCCAAGTTGGCTCCCTGTCTTAGTCTGGGTTCTTTCTGACAATGTCAACTGATTGAGTCCTTACGTTTAACAGCGGAGTTCCAGGCAGCTTGCCAACAATATCCAAACTCATGTTTTTCCATGTCATGGGGCCCAGTACAGAGGAAATGTGGAACCACAGGTGGGCATTTGGTCGCAAATCTGAAGCATAATTTTGACATCTTCCACATAGTTCTCAAATACATTTTTATCTTTAAGGAACATTTCTGACACTGAAACTCACTGCGCTGGTATTTGAACAGAGGAGTCTGATGACATCTTAGAGTAAGTAGTCACCTATTAGAATTAATGATTACCTGCACCAAGGTACACATGCTGTAGTACTGAAACAGAGGAAGAATGCTCAGGGTTTCACTGACTCTGACGTGTAAGTGAAAGGAAATGAAATACTAAGTTCTGTCATGTATGTCAAGTGTCCTAAGCACTGCAGCTGGAGGTGGGATGATGACAGAATCCATTTGCAATCCATCACCACAAAGTGGAAATGGAGCCACTCTCTATGAATCTACTTTCCTTTCCCAGAAAAAACGGTGACACTACTGGTCATTTTCTATTACTACTTGATAGACCATGCTCTAGCAAGCTTTCTCTGTTTGTTTGGGTTGGGTTTTTTGGGGTTTTTTTTTTTGTTTGGTTGGTTTTTTTTAAACTATCTTGGATCACGTTGAACCTATTCAGTAGGCCTGATGTTCTCTGGCTACCAAGAGCTGACAAGGTGCAAAGATATCTCTAGGGTCACGGTTCCTGTGTTAGTGATACTGGCTTGTGATTCTAGAGAAAGTGTGGAATTTGTTTTGTTTTCCTTTTGTGTTTGTTTTTCCTGTATGCAGTCTCACAAGTATAGGGAGGTTGGCTCTAGACTAAAAAACGAGCTCCAGAAAAACTGAGGCTAAAACTGGTCAGTCCTTGAGAACAGAGTGGGAAGCAGAGGCCCACCTGGGATAGTCTGCCTCCCTTTTTACTACTTGGCCTTGTCAGGTTTCAAGGCATCAACAAATCGATTTGGACAAAAGTATCAAAGCAATATCTACCTTAAAAAAAATTAAAGTAGTCGCTGTTGCTATAAGGCATCTGAAAATCCAACAAAGGAAGTAATTCTTACTGGTCTTCTGCCTGTTCCTGCTACACCTGAGTTTGACAATGTATTGTTGAATAAATGGAGACTAATCTCTTTCTCTGAAGTTTTTTATGATTGTGGCTTCCCTGAAATTTGCATTCCTTAACGTATTTATTCACCAAATACTCTTATGAAGTAGAGAAGTGCCGTTATCTCAGTCTTACACATTGAGAAGTGATTTGGGCAAGGTCACATGGGCAGTTTATCAGGGTAAGTATTGGATAGCTTCTCTTAAATGAAAGAATTCAAATGGAAACATATTTTCAGTTAAACTGAGTAAGACTGCATTCATTACAGAAGTAAACATTATTTCTATGCACAATTTAAACTACAGCTCACATTATTATATAGGACGGGCTATTTCATAGTGGTTTAAAATTGGTAGAAAGTGATACTAAAATTGGATATACCTGCATACCACCAAAATTTTCCAGTGAGCAGTAGTCATCAAAATTGAGTAGAATGTAAATAAAATATTGACCGCTCTCCTTGGTCTGCAGGTACATACTGAATATTCTAACTATACTATTGACTTTTTCTTATTTCTCCATAAAGCTTTTTGAGAATCATGTTTGAGAATCATTAGTGCATCAATTGGTAGGTATTGCAGCCAGAGCCTGTGCAATGGTTTATTACTTGGTAATAAACTGTAATAAACAGGTATCTGTTGTTTGGTACAAACTGGAATATGCAAATATTAATTTTATTGTTTGGCATAGGCTTTAGTTATCTTTAAGTTTGTATTATAGATTTCAGATACATTTGTATTGGAATTATTTTGATTAAAGTAAATTTTTCTACATATTTTGGATTGTTGAATTTGCACAAATAAGCTCTTTTAGAGATATGTTTAACGTTTTGATTATTGCAACGTAACAATCAGATTGTCTGGTAAAGTTACAGTACTGCAGTCTGGTTTGCAAAATGAATGTAAGTAAATTCCTCGCTATTTTTAAGCATCAATTTCATGTTACTGCGCTGTCATTTGTAGCACCATTTTAGAACTCCTTGATCCAGAAAATATATTCTTGTAAAAAAAGTTGTGAAATGGCTCAGTATATCTGCTTAATTTCTGCATAAGGAGTTTTACAGACTCATTTTTATCCACTGTATTATCTGAAAAAATACAACTCTTGAAGTGCTGTCTAGATTGTCTTTTTAGAAACCCTTCTTGGATTCAGCTGACAAATTATGATAGATGAAATATGATATGTCAACTGGCAACTTTCTTCCCTTCCCTAGGTAGCTAGTGGTTACCCTTACAAAAAATCAGCATTTGGCACTGGCTGCCATCCAGCCATGCTTGAAATACTAGGAAATAGTAAATAACTGCCGTGGTGCTGTTGAATTATTCTGATGGCTTGTTTTGAATTTGCTGAAGAAAGAGATGAGTCAGAGATTGCTTTGAGGCTGCAGATTTCAAAAATACCAAAATAAACTCAAGTAAAGATAACTTGAAAATGCACAGTGTCTATTTCCCTTGTATGGTACAGCTGGAGTTGTGTGCCCCAGGGATGCTTTAAGAATGTATTTCAGGTGGCATCTGAAAGACCTCAACTGATGATTTAAATACACAATGGTATTTTTTGTTGTGTATAAACAAAGCAGTATGTATTAACAGGGAAAATTCTTGCTTTCTGGCCTCATGGTTAAAATAACTGCAGAATACTAGATCAGAAAAGACTTGACCGAGAACATGTTATCAAAAAGAGTGAATGTTATTTACCTGGTTTTGGAATTTGACGCTAGGTTCACTGGTATCTTCCACAAGTTGAAGTAAGATGAGTGTTGTTCCTTCTGGATCTGTTGTTTATTTATATCCAAATGCCTCAAGACAGTAAAGTTCCCAATGACTACATCGATAACATAGCTAGTTTCTCTTTGAACTTTAGGCATTTGGAAAAGCTGTTGCAGGTAGCCTTGCAGAAGCAATTCAGATGCCTACCACAAGTAGTTTCTGACACTGGAGAGCCCTAGTTACACCAGGGTAAGCTCATCTCCTGGGCTGAGACATGCGAGTTTAACTCATCAGTCTCCAAGCATTCCAGAACTGTGAGCAGATTTTTTGCTGTCTTTTGTTCCTCTAAAAATTGTGTGCATTTATTACATATTCGCATTATTTTTCTTTAAAATTTACTCAGTTTTGCTCGATCAAACTGAAGAACAAGTTTTAAATGTATTATTGTAAAAATACTTTATGATGCACAGGTATTGATAATATGAAATATAAGCTGTATAATAAATGTTGATCTTTTAGAAGAATGACGCTAGATTAATATCTTTAGACAGTAACATAAAACATATTTAAATTATTTTATTTATTTTTAAATTTTTTTTAACCCCTACAATGGATTTAAAATAGAAGACATGATAAACTTAGTTCTGTTATTCAACTGAAATTACCTGAATAAAAACAATGGAAATTAACTTTGGTCAAGAATTGCAAATTTAAACCCACTTTCTGTCTACATCTTGAATTGTAGGGCTTATTATACCTGTGAATTATGCAATGATTGTAGACATCCTGCTATTTTGTTTTGTTAGAAAACAAATTCAGGCCATCTGTAGCTTATTTGGGGTAGTTGCTTGCACTAGTTAGGCTTTTCTTCGCTGCAAAGCATATGAGAAAACGAGCTGAGAGGGAATTGCCAATTAAGTGCTTTTTTAGTTTTTGACTACAATCAACATTTTTATGATTCCTTAGAAAAAATCCCCAACATATAAAGCACTTGCTGATTTGTTATGAACCGGTATTTCTGTGTCTGGAACAATCTGTATGGTGGGGAAGCATTTTTGATGCTACAATGCTGTTTACTAATTAAGTCAGACATATATTGGGTTTGCCTTCTGATTAGCATATCGCATTTAGTACAGCAGCTGAGAATGTGATGTTACAGTTGAATTGCACTGAATCTGTTTAGTGTGTGTATTTATATAAAATTCTGTTTCATAGAAGTTGAGGTGAGCATATATATCACATATATTTACACTCTCATAATCCATGTGGTGTTTTCTGTACAGTGGTCTTCAATGTGTACTTAGTCCATATAGCACTAAAAGTGAGCTTGGGGGTACTGTGCCAGGCTGACAACTGTCAAATAATACAATTGAAAACTATCGGGTTAAGATTTTTTCAGACCTATTTAAATTTAATACCAGACTTTAGACAAATGCTTTCATAACAGGAAAAAAATGGATAAATGATGGCTTAAATCTTCTTTCTATGAAATTATATGTTTCTCAGAGGATAGCTGTAATTCAATTACAGAATGCCTTGAGAGTATCCTTGGCGGTGGTTAGAGAACTATGAAGGGAAGCCGAGAGACTCTTTCACAAACCTTAATGTGGAAGAGACACCTTATAATTCAGCTATATGAAGCCCCCAGCAATCATACAGTTGTATTATAAATGCATTTTTAAAGGAATGAAAAGCAGCATTTATTTAAAACATTAAGAAAAATTACTTCCTTGTGTAAGGGATGCGTTTTCATATGTGTTATTCAATGAAGTCTTTCTTTTCTGCCCATGTAACATGCTTCCCTCCATTTTTGTCACAATGCAGTTGTCTGTTGGTATAAACCTTCTAGTGTGTGGGGAGGAGATCTGCTTTGGGAGCTGTAATGGAATCTGAACACCAAAGGGAAGATGGAGCTAAGAGAACTGCGTGCTTATTTCTGCCAGAGATAACAGAGTTGGAGTTTTCTCTTTCTCTTGGTATGGCTAGCTAAAGAGAAAAATGCGAAGTCAGTGCTAACTCTACTGTTGTGGAACACAAGTGAATTACCAGAGAGGCAAGTTGAATTGTTTGTGGGCATTCTGCATTGAAATTCTCTCAAAGAATTGTTGCCCATGTCGTAGCTTTTGCTCAAATAAAATTATTTTCTCAGAAAGGAGTCTAAGAAATACTGACTAAATGAATACAATTTACAAACTGAGAATCGTATTTGGCAACTGAGTATCAAGGTGATTGTTAAATTAAAATCGTGATCACAGTAAGCAAATAAGTAGACAGTGTTTACAGTTTATATAGTGGCAGTGTTTACTCTTAAGATTTGGAGATAGCTTAGAATACTTGCGGAGTTCTTACTGCAGTTTTAACATCCTGGAAATATCTTATGTGTGCACATTCTTAAAAGTGAGTGACTTGATGTGCTTTCTGTTGCATTGCCTCTGTCTTTTCCAAAACCTAATTCTGGGCTTTCTTTAATAGGCACCTGTACGAGTCTTACAATTACAGCATCCAGAGGCTGTAAATAGTGGGTGAAGTGAAATAGGAAAAATCTTTTCCTGTTTTATTGATGTAACTATAGAAGAGCTTTTCAAAGCTTACATAGGAGGATTGTCCTGGTGCTAAGAACAGAAGACTTGAATCCCCTGTCTTTTGCCTGATCATGAAAAATTTCTTTTTCTAGTCTTGTGCGATAACAACATTTCTGGAAGAGATCAAGCTGTGGACTTAAGTGGAAGGGTTCTTGTTTGGTTTTCAGTTTAGCACAGCATTAGGGGGGTTGTTATTCTGTAATACATACAGTATTATGGCCTTACCAAAAGGATATTGCAGAGATAAAAATATGGACCTAATTTCCAGTATCACAACCTTACAAACAATACTAAAGCTGTAAGAAAGCTGCTGAGCTCGTGATCTGATTTAGCAGCCGTAACAGATAACCTGAGCAGAAGGGAAATCGTCAGGAAAAGCGGATGAGGCTGGTAAGTGTGCCGCAGGAAATGATACCCCGGCAGCTCCAGGAGCTGGGACACCTCTGTGGTTCTCCTAATGGAAAGCTTCTGAGATTTCTCCAAAGAGTTTGAATGCATTATTGGGTCTGCCATATACAAGCTTCAGAATTACGTTATGTATAACAAAAGGGCTGCCATCTTTTTTGAGAAAGGAACAAGGGAACATTTGAGAGAGAACCAAGTATCATGTGACTTTCAGTAACATACTGACTTCCATGGTCTGCCCCTGTTTTCTGACTGGAAAATTAGGGTTAAAAGCTGTTTAGTAGTAAAGTGTTACTTTTTTTTTTTTTTTAACAGTTTTCTGATTAGGCTTATTTTTTGAGCAGAGATTGGTGGCATTTTAGGGAGAAGCCTAAAGTGCATGCTAGCTCTGTCATTATTTCAGATTCCTGGTACAAACCAAGTGAATATGGTAGCTAAAGAAGTGTGGGAATTCTCATTGTCTTCCAGACCATTATGTTCTTTTTTCAGATAGAAATCTGTATCAAATAGAGCTGGAAATGTATGGAGTGGACAAAAGGAGTAGTTTATCCTGATGCAGGCATACACTTCACTGCTGTATTACTCCATATGTGTGTGTGCATTTGGTACAGGCAGTGAAGGTGAAGCGTATCAGGAGCATATCTGAAGTATTTTCAAGACATGCATCTCTGAGTGAGCTTAGAAAAACAGTACTCCCAGTGTGAGGTCACTTGTTGGAACAACCCTGAGGGCTAGTGGTAGGGCCGTGTTGTAGTATGTAAGAGCTGGTGTAGCTGTTAACATACCGCAATTTTGCCGTATATCCAAATGTGAGTGGCTAGTGCCACACAGGGAGAATAAAAGAGGAGAATAAATGAAGGGCTAGAGCCTACTTAGCCATCATGGCTAATTTGTACTTCATGGTTGAGAAATTGGAGGCTGCTGGTTCAGACAGTCCTGAGATGATGCTCTTAAGGGAGCGGTGAGCAGTTCTGAAAGGCTGGGGTGAGACTAGAGTGAAGGGCTGAGCCCTGCCTCTGAAAGAGAGGAAAATAGCTAAATTGAAACTATCCCACACCAATCAGGATTTAAATTCTGGGTCTGAAAATTTAGAGGAAAAAAAATGAAAATTCCAGAGTAAAATGCACTTATAGATGAAGCAATGTAAAATACATGCTGCTTTAAAGAGATATTGTTTTTTCAGTGAATAAAGGTTTGTATGGTTTATTTTACAATAACATCTCTGAATTTTTCATTTGTTGATATATAGTGCTATTTCTAGTATCGTTCAGATCACAAAAAGTGGGTTTTGGTTTTTGGTTTGTTTTTTACCACCTGAATTCTCTGTAGGACACAGATGATATATGACTGAAGAGTTTTAGAGAACTCCTTGACATTATTTTAAAATAATGATAAATGATTTTAGACTGAAGCAATTTTTTTGTGCAAACTTGACAGTGGCTGCAAAATACACTAAAATTGTTTAGTGTTTGCTGGTTTAGCTTTTCCCCTTCTAAAATACTGGCTGTTCTGTTATCTGTCCATAAAATTTTGAGATGCAGACCTAGTTGCCACCTACCGAGCTATCTTCTCAGCATCTCTGTACCACTTAAAATGTAGATTTTTTAATTTTTTTTTTTGCATTTTAGCATTGTGAAAGGCCCGAAGCATCGAGATTTTACATGTTTTACGCAAGGCCCTCTCTGTGACTCAAATATGGAGCATGAATGTTGCATTCTGCTCCCAGAATTGCATCTAGGCCATTGATTTCTGTCTGACTTGTGCCTTAAGTATATTATTTATGTGTGCTTTAGCCTTATAGATGCTGCAGATGCTTGCACAGTATACCTATACCTGGCATATGTCTTTCCTTAGTGGTATACTATGAGAAGGGGAAGATTTCAGGTTTTTGTTACTCTTTGGAAAATATTTCTGGGCTTGAGAGACTAAACAAAATTTGATGCTGAGCTAAATATAGCTTCTAATTATGCAACTGTAGAAGAAAAACTTTTTTTTTCACCTGCATGTTAATGTAGGTTCTGTTCTCTACAATATATCTCCTGGCTTGAAAATCAGTAGTAAACATAAAACAATATAATAAAGTATTTTCAGCTTTGGGTTTAATAAGCTTCTCTGCCAAACCAGTTTCAATCAGACTCTGCAACATGCACTTAAGTATACTCTTATTGGTACCTTAGAACCTAGCTTTTTCTGTTTGAACAAGTGTTGGATAAATCCATGTTTCATAAAAGAAATCACATGGTATAGGATATTAAAATGCCTTCCGATTTAGGGGGGAAAAAAAACCCAATTTTTTTAGCCTGCAGTTCTTCAAGGTTTAATTTTTAAGCATTTTTGATCTGTAAATAATTCATATAAAAATGAAAATATCACATTACTGTTTAAAGATGTTTCAATCAATGTCTGCAGTCCCACTACTCATAGTAAGCTGTTTTCTTTAGTAAATGTGAATAATAGTCTTCTAGAGCTAAAATGTGATCTGCATTTTATCAGAATCTGTGAAATACCATCCTCAAGTTTTTAGGTGAATGTTTTTGTGAGCTCTTATTGGTCACATCAGTGGGGTTTGTTTCTGTAGCTGTTTAAATTTTTAAAAAACTTTTTGCTTCCCTTCAAACTGTTTGGCTACGTATCTCCATGCTTTCTGGATCCTTACTTTAAACAATGCATTAGTGTCTCTCATCTCTTGGTATCTGTTGTTGGGGGGAAGGAAAAGTTCCTCTCACTGGCAATGCCATCAGGTAGGGAAGCCTGTCTTTCATATTTGTTCACTTGACACCTCAAGTTATTATTTAAGCAGTTAAGGTATTTGATAATGCTCTTGATCAAGTAAAGCAGACTTTAACAGGAAAGGCAGCACCACTGGATTTGATACAGCAATTACTCGCTGAAGAAGGAATTTTAAGGCAAACTCATCTTTTTTCCTGATTAGTCTGTCAGTAAATGCACACAGACTGAAACGCTCTGAGGTGGATAGTAGAGCTGGTGGCAATTTCAAATTGCATTTCAGATATATCTGGTCTATGATGAAAACTTTGTACATATTTTCTGCATATATTCACAAAGAAAGAAATAATATTTTTCAACAGGCCTTTTTTTATTTTCTTAAAAAAAACTATTTTCTGATATGCTTTCCTGAAGTAGTGAGTTTTCAGATATAATACAGTTTAAAGATCCTTTTGTTCCTCTTGTTTTTGAATGTTTGTGCTCATTCTGTTTAATCCCAGTGAACTTGTCCTCAGTACTTGAATATGCACATCACTTAACCTATGTTTAATGTGCGGGTTTGGGCCAAATTTATATGGTGTTTACTCTGCTGGAAAGCTGTGTCAAAGAGGAAGAAATTATAAGCCTAATGACTTAAATATACAAAGAAATTTTTTTATATTCTAGATTGGCAAACCATGGTGAGTTCAGATGAATAACTTGGAAAGAGTGAAGTGCTTATTGCAATTACTGTTGTAAAGAAAAAGCCCTAAATAGTTTTGTAAATGGAATTCACCAGCAATGATTTCTTGGTCTGAAATCACAGAAAGCTCCAGCCTCATCGTGCTCTGGGTTTCTATGGTAAAATGTTACTGCAGTTGACATAATGATGGAGGGATCTATTCTGGCCTGGATTGAAAATGCAGATTTTGAATTCTCAGTAGCAATTAATACAGATCAGCAGTAGCCACAGGCTCTTAAAGGATCAGTAAGAGAGAAATGACTTAGAGTTTCCCTTGTGGTAATATAAACAGAAAGAAAAAAAAAAAAATATGAATCTTAATGAGGGTTTACATTTGTAATAGATAAGAGAAACTTCCTGAAAAGGATTAACAGCAGAAGGAGCCATCCTTGTCATTGTTGTTGAAAAGTTTACTGTCAGGCATTTTGCTCATTGAAAACAAAACAACCTGTGGAGGTGATCGTAAACAGTGTTGTGAGTAATACAGCTGAATGTATGGCTTAAACCCACAGATGATCTGGATGACTTATCAGTCTAAGAAGACAGTGTTGACTGCCTTTAACGCAGGGAGGGAGGAAGGAGGCGGGTTAAAGCAATTCATACATAATTCATTGCAGAAAAATGATTTTGCTGAAGCGTTCAGTGTTTATTTATAACACAGCACATGTGATAACAGACTTCTAAGCTGAAGCTGAGCCTTTCAACATTTCTTGGTCAAGATCCCAAGAGGTATTTCATTTACTTTGTTCTTTGCAGATGTTCTAGATGAGCATAAGGATGTGATACACATTCTAGATCTTGGTTTGCAAAAGAGACTGTTCTGAACTATGAAACTCTGATCTGGATGGAAATTTGCAATATTGTGTTAGAGGTATGTTCTAGACTTCTGTTTCACTTTTTATTTGCTTTTTTGGTGTTCCATGTCTAGTTTATGGCTCAGTGGAAAATTGAACCAGCTTATGATGATTAATAGTGAACAAATCAGTAATCCAGAATCCTCATGTGATAGCAGCAGATAAGACATCCACATAGGGTTCAAAACCTGAAGGATGTTTATTTTAGTGATAGTGTTCATTGCCCATTTCTGAATTTTTATTACTTCTACTGTAAATGTAAGTATAGTGTTACAGGAGACAGTTTAGCATTGATTGTATGCCATGTCACTTAGAACATTTAATGATTCATTTTGTACTTTAATTTTTTAACATGTCTTAATATTTTTATTTTGTGTAAATTTCCATTATCAGGCTGAGAGCAGCAACATTGCTAAAATTATCTGTGGTAATAGTAAGATCTTTTTAAGTAAATTAAGTAAACGCATTTCATTTAGAGCCCAGTTGTGTGAATGAATGCATTGCCTGGCGTTCATCACCAATGAAATTAATCTGAATCTACTAATAGCTTCCCTCTCCTCCAAGTTTAATATGCAACTCATCCATAAATGTATTTCTGTTGCCAGAAGCATCTGCTCTTGTAAGCTTAAACCAGAAAACATATGGATATGTTGCTTTTCTCTTACTAATAATGTTTTGGGTTGTGTTGTTTGGATTTTTTTCCCTGAAATACAGGTAGGTAACAAATACTTTGAGAAGTACCCAAACAGACGATGTAAGATGAAGTTGTATTCTAATGTCAGCAACAAAGATGTAAATCTAAAACGATTGTATGTGTCCACTGACAACAGAATGGATTCATCTCTGAGCTTTGAAACAAATTGTATAAGCATAGAAAGTGAGGATGAGAGCATTATCATGTCTGTAGAAAACTTTTGATATGGGTGGGAGCCGATTCTGTGAATGAAATGGATTCAGTTTCTTTGATACTTTTTCTTTCAAAAAACCCAAAAAAATAACTGGCTTTGGTTTCTGGTAGCCTTCATCCTTTAAAGATGCTTAAGAAAAAGCTTAAAGTAAGAACAATGAATTCAGCATTTTTTCCTTCCTTTGAAATACACAATTTAGTATTTTAAGTGGAGGTGAAAGACTGTAGGTTTTTTTTTTTTTCCTTCTTTTAGCAAAATAAGCTGACTTACCAACTAGAGATAATGAACATTAAATGTAATCATGGTTGCATAATAATATTTTTTTTTTTTTAAAAAAGTCCAAAGAATAAAGGTCAAGATCATCAGCTTAGATCAGTAGCTGCTTCTTCAAGTTCAGGAAGTTGAAAGGAAATTATTTGATGCCTAATTCAGTAGGTGCTGCTTTTTCTGGTCATGGTGTCTTTCCTGGAAGGTTTCCCACCCTGTCTTCAATTAGACTGATTTTAAGTGATTTATACCAAATGCAGTATATTGCTAAGTGCTGAGGTTAAAAGAACTAGAAATACCACTCCAAAGTATTTTCCACAGGGAACAAGAAATCACGAGGAATGCAGAAACTGTGAACCTGACTGGCCAAGCATTAGTGTCTGTGGTTGAGATTTACCATCAGTTGTAGGATTGTGTTTGCATATTCTTCAGTGCTTCATCTTTGCTTAAGACTGGGTTCAGATTCAGTCTCTAGTTCTGATTTCAGCTAAACATTACAAAATTTTGGGGTTTGGGATGTCTTTATGCTTACCTGAGATAAATACAGCTTTGGCTTCAATGCCATTTATCTGTTGCTGTTGCTTAAGTCTATAATGTTGTGAATACAAATGGAGCAACTGTATCTTTGTCAGCTCTCCGAGGAGAGGTTTGCACAACTGAGATTGCTTTTTGTGTCCTTACTTTCTGTATGTGCCTTCAAAAAAGGACTTAAATGACTTCAGTACAGTTCTTTGGATCCTTGCCATCTCTCTGATCCACAATGCTAAATGCTGTAGGGAAATCTAGGAGTATGGGAACAGATGTCTGCTAACCATTCATCACTGAAAAGAGTTGTGCACCAGTGTTGTTGAAGCTGTTTTTTTTTTTTTTCTTCAAGCCTTGAGCAGAATCTTGACCTTGCTGTGGTCTGGGGAGAATAGCTGGTCACCAGGATTTGGCTAGCGCTTCTTTCTCAGTAGCAGATTGTGGTCAGATATTCGTTAGAAACATCCAGAATACATTGTCTTCAGTATTGGTTGGACTAAGGCAAGCCTGAAAAAACAGGAGAGAGAAGGTTTGCCCCTTTTCCTATCCTACTGGAGGCAGTGATCATTTCAGTCATGAGAAACAAGCTGACCATTATTCTTCCATCAGCTAGAAAAGGCATTGATCGTGTTCAGATGAATTTACAGGGCTTTTTAAATGTGGAGAGTATCCATGCTTTTAAGAAGTTTTTTCAAGGTTTTTTTTTTGTGATCAGTGGAGCTCAGTTGCAATTCTCCCTGTTGGGAAGGAATTGACATGCTGTGGCTCTTCCACCTTCTCCAGAAACTGTGATGGTGAAGACTCAGGGACAGCCATTTACCTGGGCCAGGTTGTCACCATGGTACCTGAAAATTTCTTCATCTCAGTAACTATGCTTTCAGAGTATCTTTTTTTGATTAAATTGCTGTGAACTAAAGCTGGAGTCTGTTACACAGCTGCATGATCTTTCAGCTACCAATCAAAACAACTGGATAGAAAAGAATTGAATATTAAATTTTACTTTTGTTTGTGTAATCAAGACCAGTTGTTATGTAGGACCAAACTCTCAGGGCTGGGGGAATGAATAAAGAAGAATCCTGAACTTTTGGGTGGTGATTTCATTTTGTGTGCTCTATAGGAGCAAATAGCAATCACATTTCCACTCCAGTGGTACCTGTAAGTCAACAGTGCCTCTGGGATCTTTCACTGTGAAAAGTGCCATATAAATGTAAGGCAATGATATTATCTTTATTATCAATTAAACTTTTAGTGCTCTGACAATCTGGCATGCAAGGTGCATCAAATGAACTCTAGCTGTGATTATTTCTAAACACTATATAAAAGCAGATCTTGCTATACTAATCAAATTGGAAAGAAACAAGAGGACAACTCATTTACGTCCAGAAAAAATCACTTCAGCATATTAGAATCAGCATGGAAATATTGTCATTTTCCCAGGGTTTTTCATGGGTTGTTTTTTTTGCTTTTTGTGTCCTCCCTTCACTCCCACCCGCCCCCCACTCCCTCCTGAGATTCGTCTCTGTTTGCAAGATCTGAGCTGGCACATCCTTTGACTCCAGGAGTTACCGTAGTAGGACATGCTGATGGCATTTTTGTAAGAATCTGTACTGGAGTTAGCAGTGAAAATACTGTGTCCTGTTGCAAGAACTTGAGACTTCATTTTGTTTGAGCAGTTCTGCTCCCTCCCTCTCCCCTCACAAGGATGTGTTATTTTAGGATGATTATACTTCACGCTTCTATTTATGTTCAAGATATTATAATTAATGTTTTACTTCCAGAGCTGTTCTCTATGCCTGCTTTTGCACATATGCATGTGAGTGTCACTTGCATATTTTTAGGGCTTCTATATATTTTACAGGAGCCTTGGCTACATCATGGTCTTTGTTAGAAGCATTCGGAAAACATACGGTTTGTACAAGATTAACTTAGTTTGTGCTAAATGTATTAGCTTCCTGGGTAAGTTATCTTTCCTCCTTTCTTTTAAGTGGAGGGAAGTGTTTTTACACACTGCAAAGTACCACTGCCTTTCTGCTTAGAGACAACTACACATCAGTGAACGATGAAGTGAATCCACATACAATGCAGCACTTCTAAAGTGCCTGCTACTGCTTTTGGAGGAAAAAAGATCTTAATATTTTCAGAGTAGCAATGTAGGCAAGATTCGTTTACTAGAATTGTTTTGCCAGTGCTGCCCTTTGGGGGAGTTTTTCTTTCTTTCTTCTGCACTTCATAACATGCTACATTTGAAGAATATTTTCAATTTTTCTTTTTATAAAAATAAAGTCAGGTTACAAATGGCTGTGCTAATCAAGATTCTCCCATCCAAGGATATTTTCTGAGGCAAATTCTGTTAGGGAGTTACATATTTCTGAACTACGTAACAAATATTCTGTCAGTAAAGGTAACAGCAGGCTTTCTGTAGAAGAGTTTTGTCCATCTTCTCCCCACCCCAAAGTGTGTGTTGCCAACCTTCAGAAATGGAAAGTGAGCAGATCTGATTAATTTCTAGACCACTCTCAGAAGAAGTAGATTCAATTTATTGAGCTTTGGTTTTGTTTTTTTTGAGCATGTATTACTGCCGTCTCTTTTTTTTTTGTTTTGTTTTGTTTTTTTTTCTAGAATAACTCTCCTGAGCATTGACAGGTATGTAGCCAAAAACAAGCTGTCTAGTAATAGGATATTTTATACATTTTCAGGTAAATGAAACATAAAAATCAACAGCTAGCAGTTTGAGGTGTTACATAAGTTTATAGTGCACTTAGAAAACTTTGGATTCTTCTGTAAAGTAATGACTGGATTAGTCACCAGATGCACGTGGTTCTTTGTGAAGGTTATATGTATAGGAATATTTTTATTTCATCTGTGACACTACTGCTTGCAGGATTTTTATGAATTTCTGCATGGGTACTAGAAATCCTTTTTTTTTTTTTTCTTTATAACTGGATAATGCATAATTCTCACTCTATAGACAAGAAATAAGGTAGAGGATGGGGCAAGTATTTCTCAGCATATGGTGAATTTATTAGGCCTTCATAAATGATAAACCTCTTAGGGTTACCTTAGTAAGTAGTTGCTACATATCTTTTATAAATTACCATTAATAGGTTTCTTTCTGGTAAGGCATAAGTAGGTAGGTTGATCTGCCTAGACTGTGAGGGTTTGATACATTAGTAGAATATGTCTATGTGAGGAAAATGTAGATGAGTCTATTATTCAACATACGGATTTCTGGCACAGTATTTTGCCTAGGAGGAAGTAAATAAACAAATGGCCAGCCTAAAACTACATAAATCTGAATGGATTTCACAAGGAACAAGAGGAATTTTGCAGTCTTTCTGACTGCAGAAAATCCTATGTTTTCCCTGTGACAGATGTATTTTACCAAAGCTTACTGCAGTACCAAGGCTATGTGTTTGCCTTCACAAAGTACTGTGGATTGCAGTCCTAGAGACATCATTTTTCATCATCTGCAAACATGAAAATAACTTCAGTAAGCACGGCAGCTTGATTTACTGTTATTGAAATGCTGCCGTCTCAGGATGTGCATCATGTATATCTATGTTTAAAAAACAACTGAATATGGAGGAGAGAGAAGGAAGAAAAACTTAAATCTGGAAGGATTTTTTAAAATAACCCAAATATTTCCCACCAGATGGAAATGTAACCATCAATGATCTTCTCAGCTACTACCCCAATGTTAGAAATCTGACCCACAGTATTGATGGTTCGTGTACATATGTGTATTTTGAGTTTTAGTTGTTTAACCTGGAGGTAGTTGTGTTACGCTATCAATTAAAACATGTATTTAGTTTGTTTATGAAGTTCTGTTACAGTAAGAAAAGCTTATTATCTCCATATCAATTTTGTTGCAGTGCAAAGATAATGCTTCAGGTAAGAAAACTGAGCTGTAGGTCTACATATGTATAGGTATTGAGATATAGCAGTATTTATGTATGTGAATGTATGACAGTGTTTGTACAGATTTTAGAGGTTAGTTCTGATAGATGTTAACTATACTCATAACACTTGAAGTACTTTAAATTATTATATCACGTGTAATGTTATCCAAATAATCTGTAAGTCTCTTTCATTTACGTGCCTCTTTCATCACATTTGAACCCTAGGCAGTAATGACTTTCCTGTTAAACTGAAATTTAATGGAGTATCCAAAGAGAAGTAGTGCAGGAAGCCTCCTTCTCTGGTCAGCAGTAACCATGGTATCTGAAACATGGTCCAACATAACATCTTTTATGCCTTTTCTTCCCACTGTTCTCCCCCGAAAGAGCATTTATCAAAATTTCTACAGCTTTCCTGTTGCACTGACATCCAGATTCGTTTCTTATAAGTTGAGAATACACAATTGGTTTTTTCTTTTTTTTTTTTTTTTTTTAAAAGAAACCAATCTGCCGTAAAGGGAGATGAATGTAGTTCAGAAAATAACAAAAGACTATCTCTGTGTTGAACTTCCATCTCATTGTATAATGCTGTCTCTGTCTTTGAAGGTTTAGCTTTTCTCTGTAGACCAACAGCACATATGGAATTGCAAGTTTAGTAGCACTAGGCATTCTAGTGCTGTTCTTGTTTGGTGTGTGAATTAATTAATCCATTGTGCTTTGTGGCGGTGAGCTGCTATGAAGGTATCTCAGCTTTTACAGAGCTCTGAGGTTACTGACTGTGGCAAATACGATGGAGTCTGCGAGGCGGATTCTGCCTCCTGGCTAAAGCTCGCAGTTGAGGCAGGAGAGGCAGATTCTGTTTTTTACCAATGGCAGCTTCCTCGACCTTGAGAGAATCGCATATCATGGCTGTGCCTTTTTTTTGAATTGAAGTAGCAATTTTACATTCTGGTACTACCCCACCACCATCTTCTCTCCCACCATCCCAGTTTTGGATGTCAGACTCCAAACACACTAAACAGATTACTATGTTTAAAGTTTTCTGTTCAGATACTGGATTTTTTGTGCATCACATTTCCATCTAAAATTTGTTTGTGATGACAAATGTGCCAAAGGTTCAACACCCCTAAAATTCCACAAGTACCCCAGCAGCCGTGTGGGCTTCACAAGGGGCAAGAGCAACTCTTCAGTCTTCCTGAAAAATCTTTTGTTCCCAAGTGGCAGCCATGCTCTGCGTTATCCATTTGACCATACACCAAACCCACATGTTTGTCTTCTAATCCAACCAGTACAGTTTGTAGTGTGTCAGGGAGAATTAGTAAAAAAATGTAAAATATCACGATGATCTATACATATGTTCTATAAAAAGCATATGAACCAAATAGCTTTACTTGTACGCAGTTGGAAAACGGTGTCAAGTAACACTTAAAACAGAATGAAGCAACATGTGAAAAATCGTGCTGTAATGGCATAGAAATTAGTCTGGGCATGTACATAAATACATATGCCTTCTGTGTTACACATAACAGTGTTGCCACCTGTTGATAGAAATTTAAACTTCACCTAGATGTTTAGAAATATATTTATTCCAACATAGCTAAGGACTCCTCCTTCTGGTGAGACTAGCAAAGGAAATGTATATTATTTGTGGAAGGATAGCTCTTACAGGCACTGATACTACCATGGTGCTATAAAGTAATGGATGCTGTTCAGACACTAGGAAAGGATAAACATTATCAAAGAAATATAAAGCTGCTGATGCTTTTACATAACTTAGATGTTTGATCCCATTGTCAGTGGAAGCTCTTTGATGAACGAAGCAGAGTGTGCCTGACCTGCAGGGATAGGGATAAAATGAGCAGTGGAGTAACTAGCTAAGTAAATTGAGGCAATATTTATAAATATATGACTGCTTAAGCTGTACTTCAACAACACGTTCAGAGTCAAGTTGTTCTCTATTAATTGTACTGAAGAGGTGATACAGTTTTATTTAGAAAATAAACAAATAGCAATTGGCATTAAATCTGATACATACTTATGGTGAATAATGAGTGTTGTTTGGAGAATGAAAAGCTGGTTAATTTACATTTCTGTTTGCAAAGACTGGTTTGTTCCAAATAAAAATGGGGTGGGTTTTTTTGGAAGACAAATGAAAATTAATCAGAAGTTGTCCAATACATACCCAGAGCATTTCCATGAAAAATGAATGGAAAAATGTGAGTGTTGATTTCTAGTTGAGGGTAAAAAAGAAGAGACCAATGAAATATTGTTTACATATCAATTAAGATACATACACATTAGTGCAATTGCATTCTCTTAAGCAATCAACATTTATTCTAAATTAGGGCTCTTTTCAATATTTATTGGTATTACATCTTGGATAAGCCTTCAGATTTTGGAGGTATGCAGTAAAATGCATGATCATGTTTTGTCTTCTCTGAGAAACACAGTTTATTTTCCTGAATATTGCTTTGCTGCAAATTAATCCAGCCTTTGATGCCTTGAGTAAGGGTTAAGTGTTTTCCCTGAGTTTCTCACATGGGTCAGCCTGAAAACCACAAAGTGGATTTAGCGACTTCAGGAGGCAAGCTACAGCCAGGGATATTTTCCTGACACATTCCCATTTCTTTGGCAGAAATTCTGTTTACGCAAAATTTCATTTTCTTGGGGAATTCTTGAGACTTCCGCATATGTGCAATCCTACAGTGTGTGTACCGCACAGGTGATTTGTGCATGTGAGGCATGTCTGATTTTAAAAAAAAAAAAAAAACCAACAGAATTTATTGCACGTGCACAGATTAACTGTGCAGTGGAGAAACAAGAAATCTAAGCTTTCCAGAAGCTTCAAACTCCTGTGCCTGTACAGTGTGGGGCATAACCACAAATACTCTACTTGGGATTTTGCAGATGGAAAAGTAGCAACCCTTGTCCTACTGTCCATAAAGACCTCCTCTTGTCAAGCAGTAGATCCTGGGAGAGAAATACTGGCCCAAACTAGTTTGTGGATAGTAGCATTGTATACCTTTTCTTCTGTCAGTAAAATGCTGCTTTTTCATGGCAATTCCTCTCTGTCAGTCCTAGACAAATAATGACTGTGATACTCATGTTATTAGTAGC
>VXBJ01007648.1:1001858-1022457 GCA_013400055.1 Nycticryphes semicollaris | reverse complement strand
CCCCCCTTGTTCTCTTCTGTTTTGTGTTTAAGAATGGCTCCTCTCCCCAAATGTGTGGAGAAAATACCAGCCAGGCTTGTCTTCATCCTTATCCTGAGTTTAGCAATGTGAGGATTGCATGGTTTATAAAATCAATTCGTGAACAGTAATGATCATGTGTTTTCCAATATCCAAATGCTAAAATGCATATTCTGAAGCCTTCAAAGATTGTCTGTTTATATTCCAAAATTATATGTTCTTAAGGTATAGTTCATTTCATTGTAAATTGAGCAGGATTATGCACGAATGGTCTGGTTGTCTTTTTTTGGTACCATGAAATTTTAATGCTTTTCTGCAGGGGGCTGAGGTAAATCTCAGGGCTGGTAGACAATAGTTTTTGTCACTCTTTCACATGAAGCATAAGCAAAAATTAAACTCTATTGTAGACTATGGGAGCTGAAATGCGGTACATTGTCATGTGTTCTAAAAACCTTGTGTAGCAGCATGCAGCAATTGGTGCTATATATGGGCACTACACCTTCGGTTTGGCTGAGTGTAAGCAAGGCAGTGCTTAAAATCATTGAAGTGAAGCAACAGAAAGATCAGAGAAGATGGAGAAGTGTAGAAAGCCAAATGGGGAACATGATGGCAGCATTGGGAAGAAAAGTGTTTTTAAATTTTTGGATAAAGGGCCACAAAAAAGAAAGTAATGGGTGAAAAAGATTCTTACTTATAAATCCATAGAAGTGTAATTTTGTGTATTCATTGTAAAATTGGATAGATACATCTATTTGTACTACTTCAGTGGCCCCAAAAGTTTATTTTGTGGGAAATGTCATATATTAGAATGGCATGGTAATTCTGATAGGAAAGTGCAGGTTTTTAGCTGCACGGTAGGTTGAATTCAATGGCAGAGGTTTAATTTCTGCTTGTAATTGTGAACTGTTTGTTATACAGATATCAGCATGTCAAAATCAGCAAGTCATGAGAACTGTATGGCCTTATCACTCTCATTTGTCAAGAGCTGATAGGAAACATCTGCATGGCTTGTTCAATTTGTTAACTTTATGTATTCGTCCAAGCTTAACTGACAAGTAAAATGTACCCAATAATATTAGACTATAGAGGTGACCTTTGCTAATAAGGCCATCTAAGTTACATCACACGTGGTGTACTCTAAGCCACTTCTAATGAAATGGTATTTTGAAATGGCTCTGTACTATTTAGTCCCATTACTATCACTAAACACAAAGGTGAAGTGGCATATTTTCTTGAAAATAATCTTACATTTCATGGAAAGTACTTCAAGGAAAAGGTAATATAGGATGAATTTATTTGTTGGGCACTAATGTTATTTTTAAATGCAGTCTAGTCTTTTGGTTTGTGGATGGAGGAGTGGGGAAACCTTGACACTTAATATGCCTTAGAAGTTGTTAAGACTACTAAAGCACCTTGTTTGCAGGTTTGATTTTGTTTATTTGGAAGGTCCAGCATGATAATACAGCATTATCTGTAAAAATAAGATTCTAGAAATAAGAGCGGTTTTAAAATTTTGTCATTTTAAGTAAAGTAGTAGAAAAATACAGTATACGTGGTAACATATGAGAGGTCACGCTTCATGTACATACTTCTTAAAAACAAAATTATGTTGCTGTTAACGTTAATGTTAGGCCTTTAGCAGAACTGTGTTCAGACCTCAGCATAGAATTGGCAGTCTCACAGACAGGGAACCCTTCTATGAAGCAGGAGCAAAGGTGATATATTCATGATGAAAGGAAAGGTGCAGAAGGGAGCATAAAATTTTGGAGAAATAGACTGCTCGTAGATGAGGAGTGGATCTGAAATTTTGGGATTTAAATTAATTTCTACTGCAAGAAAACTTCTTTGAGAAGGACTTTAGTATATTCCTGATGTATTCCTATTGAAATATTTGCTCAACTACCTTATTTCAAATAACAATGAACTTGAATACCCAAAGAAATACGCTTGTTGTGAGAAAAAGGATTAACATGGTAACGATTGTAGCCTTTGATAGCTTGCCTAGAGATCTTGATTAAATCTCTTATTAGATTTAGCAAAGATACTTGTTTCCTTTACCGAAATGATAGGTTTAATGTCTTGCAAGGGAATATTTGATATAAATGCTTTGTATCGTATTATCCACTTGTGGATTAAGCTTGCTGAGCTGCTGGAAAACACTGTGGTAGTCCAGAGTTCACAACCTTAATCTGATTAGGCTGTTTCTGATTATTAACTTGGATTTATTTATTTATTTCAAATCTAGAAGACCTTAACTTCTTAGGAATCGGTGCATGTCTGCAGAGATCAACCTAATCCTGCTAAAAGAACTCTGAATTACAATATCTGAACCAACTGTGGAGTTCACTGTTTAATGTGGTTTAATCAGAAATAATCTTCCATTTGTTAGGAATGTAGAGGACTGGATACTGAACTGGAAAAGCTGACAGTTGGCAGTACTGTTCTTTAGTTCTTTATTTCTTCAGTTATGTTTTTGGAATACTGTGGATCTGATAAAAAGGGCTACATGATATAGGCTGTGCAATACCAATATTCTGATGTTAATGTTCCTGCCAGTGGGAATCGACAGTGATTGATTTCTTTATATTTTCTTGTCATTACGTATGTTTTTTCTCAATTTATCAATTTTCTGAGCAGGATACTTCTCATCAGCAGAATGCTTCAATTTTCACGTGATTCTTCAATGTTCCAGATAATTTTTCACAACTGTATTTATTATTGCAATTTAAAGATTAGATTTGTGATACGACAATTAGTGTCCATTATCTAAAATGTGACCTAATACTTGTAAAGTCAGCTACACAGAATTGTATTGGTTTTTTATCCTGTCAACTCAGGCAATACATACATTCATGCTAAAGAGTTACTTTTTTGCTAATAACACGAGTATCTCTAGCAGATCCACTTACCATCTTTATATGTTCATGTAACTGTATTCAGTGTTAAGTTTGGGTTGTTTGTTTTGATGTAAAAAGGTGTTTAATTATTATTAAACATTTATTAACCATTTCTCATGACCATTTGACATAAAGATGATACTCAGGCTTGCTGATGGTTAGCAAGTTGAAATTTGGTAGACACATTGTACTCATTAAGTCTTTAACTTTCAGTACATATGATAATGTTGATTACATTCCAGATTTTAGCCAAGATATTTGTGCTATAAGAATTCAATTTCTCATGTTTTCTTTTATGTTTAAACTCATCAGGGAAATAAATTTACTCAGTGTTTTGGTCAACTGATTGATTTGGGATCCGTGTGCACCAATGTTTGGATGTTATCCAAAAGAAATAATGATTTCTTAACTCTCTTTTTAACATTTTGTGTGCTGCACACTTTCATTAAAATATTAACTTGCTTTTTACTTTCCTTCTACTGAATAGATAAAGGAGGAATTTTAATTTCAAACTCACCTAGTACAGTTTGTTATCCAAATTAGTTTTGGACTGTAATACAGCTTAAGATGGTTTAAAGCCAAGTTATTGAAGTAGTTCAGACTCCGAACATCTGTGGTTATAAAATGGACCTTCTCAAGCTGCTAATAAAAGATGTTTTTTCAGTGTTTCTCCCGGTGATTTTGCAATGGTCATCTTAGTTTTTTTATTTGAACTTCAAAGAAGAAATCACAGGATTACATTGCTAAATGTGTGAAGTTTGAGTCTAAACTCATCTGTACCAGTGTGTGTCAGTGCAGTTCCCATCAAGTTTTAGAGGAATGCATCTAGATTTGAAATGCAGAATTTTAGAAAAATGTGTGTTCCAACCCTCAAAAAAGAAAAGTATTTCTAACTTTCAAAGCCAGTAAAGTGGGGTGAGTATTGCAGTTCCAGCAGTTCCACTGCATTTGATCAGGCTTCGCTTTGAAATACTATTTCAGAGGATAATATTGACGACTACCTTAATTGTGTAACTTTTACATTTATAATCTTGATGAGCTCATTTTTCCAATCATAAATTGTAAAAATGTCAACTAAGAAAGCATTCACATTCACACTGTTGTGTTTCTTCGTGTCTGGTCAGTGCAGCCACATTTTCATTGCTTTTTTCACTTTCCTTTAACATACAAAAATTTCCCTCATCCCCCACTGGAGTATTGTTTATTTGATCATTTGTTTGTTTTGCTAAGGTACTGGTGTTACAATGTTTTGGATACCAACTAACTTTGTAGACAGTGTACTTAGGCAAGAAATTTAGGTAGGATTGTCACATAAAAGAAGCAAAAGATCTTTGTATTTTACAAGATTTTACAAGACTCCTGGCACTTGATTTAAGAAAACAAGTTTGACAGGAGCTAGAGGGAAACTGTGCTTCATTCTCAGTGTTTCAGATATTTAACAAGAAGGTTTCACAGAAAGTCATGCAGATCGACATGTTTTTGAGACTTTTCAAATGTAGAATTAGCTGCTTATTTCAGTAGTAAGAAAACTGGGCTACTGAACTGACCTTGAATATCAATTGAAATGAGAGTATTTATAATACTACATGCTTTAGGAATGAAAGGAAAATCAGCGTAGAAGTCCTAATTAAGGTGGGGGTGAGGGGAGAGATCTCAATAGAAGTATCTGTGTGTTCTTCTGACACAGGCAGTACACTGGCCATCATGGTCGTGGAGATAGTAATATCTGGAAATGGTTCTGGTGAGCCCTGGAATGCTTGGTCCAATTCTGTGTGTGTACTCATCTTTACATTTATTGAAATCAGTTGAGTGGTGTAGTTGTATTACCAGACAACAGTATCTGTGAGGTAAAACTTGGTGTAGCTATAGTTTAACATTTTATTTTTTTTAATATTCCATTAACTGCAGAAGAAAGATTAAAACTAGGTCTCTCTTCTCTTACTTTAATGATGGTATTTTTTTCCTTTTTCCAACTATTCAGCTATGTCCAGAAACAAGTTGAACGTTTGCTTCTTTTTATTTAAATGATGCTCTCTGTCAGGTTCATTTGACGCTCCATTCCCTAAATATTTAGATCAGCTGAAGCCATTGGAAAAACAATGGTTTCCCTATCCAAGTGCTCCAGCTGGGATGTCAGTTTGGGACCAAATTCTACTTTTCTTAGAAAAGCACCCATAGCACAGAACATGCCAGACCAGAGCCACTTCACTTCTAGCTCTTGTTGTTCTGGCAGCATCTTCACTGCACGTGATTCAAAGTGAACTTGCATGTAGGAATATGAGTAAGGGTTTGATTTATGTATATTTTAACTGTGATTAAAGCTTAGCTGGAAGTCTATTAATAATGGGTTTGGAAATTAGCGGGTCTGTTCCTCACTTCAGTTCCAACAATGACCATTTTAATAGCAAAGTTAATGCTAATGCTTATAGTTTAGACTATAGATTTGTGTTTCTTGTAATTTTATAGAGGTAAGAGATAAAAATATAAGGAGATTCTATGTGTGGGAGGCATTTCTGTGTTTTTTCAAGGAAGTAAAAATTTGCATAGATTAAATAGATTAAAACCCTTATAATTGCAGTAGTTTTGAAGCAGAAATAAATATATATATATTTGTAAAAACCATAAACAAATACCACCATTTGAGAGTGAGATTCTTAGTAAATGAACATGTGTGAGAACTTGCTCTCTAGTAGTATATGCAGCCTTGTGCTTTTAGGAAAAAGGACCTTTGCACCTACAGTAGTTTTTGGTGGGGTTAGGTGGTTGTTTTGTTTAGAGTTTCTTCTTTTTGGGGGGCTTGGGCTGGGAGGGAGAGCTTGTTTTGTCCTGGAGAATGCACCTGTATTCCATAATGTGAAGCTTTTATTTTATTTTGTCTTCTTCAGAGGAGATAATGCAGATGTTTCTCAGGTCTTTTCCATTGGTATCAGAGGTCCCATCGTTCATTCACGGTGAATTTCAAAGCCAGTATCAACTTTCAAAAAAAATTCACCTTGAAAGATTTCCATGTTGATGTAGGGGCAATCAATATATGACAGATTACCACATTGACATAGGGGCAATCAAGATATGTAAACAATTGTTTAGGCAATTTTGCATGTTATTTTCACTAGATAGTAGTTTTGTACATTCAGAAGTATATAGGACCTGTATCTCATATGCAAGTATACCTCATTGCAAGTCTGTTATGCAGAACAATGTTCAAATTCAGTGGATTTTGAAAATAACAGAACTGTATGTTAGCACCAGACATTTCACAAAGTTAACAGGTGCTTGGGCATGAAGTGCTTCTGGATGTACATAAGGGTCTTCAACTGTATATGAAGACTTACCACAAAACAAGAAATGACTGTTTTACTTTGGATGTTTGGTACTTTCCATTTATTTTCAGTCTAATGTAATAACAGTAACTCAGTTAAGCTTTTAAGAGAATAGTGTTCTTCACTAAATTAATGCAAGGAATGTTACTGTACTGTCTCCTTCTGTGCCTACAGTCACATTTTACCTCCATGGTAATGATATCTTCAGTGTTAATGTAGCAAACAACGTGATGGTAAAATGGTAACATTTAGGAAGGTATCCTTAAGCTACACAACTTTCCTTCTTAGACAGAGTAGATATTAGTATGAGTCATCTTTAATAACAGTTGACAGAAACCTTTTTGTCACACAACAAATTACCAAACCTTAGAACTCCTGTATACCTAAGAGCATTGAAATGAGGATTTAGAATTCTCTCCAGATCGACAGTGATGCCAAATGTTTTCTAAGGGAGCTTACTTATGTGGCTGCTTGGGAGATGAGCTGTCTGTGTAAGTAATGATTGGCATGGTGGTCTTTTGTCTCTGAACTTCTTAATTTTAAAACATAATAGTCTGTTGCAGTTGTATGATGCAGTTTTCTTCAGCAATGATATTTGTCATTCAACATCGTGTTCACAAATCCTCGACTGCTGACTTGCTCTCTTGTGTAGATCAGCAGTGGCTTACTTCATTAACGTCACAGCTACTTTTTTCTGCTTCCCCAAGCATCTTGTTCACATAAACCAAAGCACGGTTGAGATACCTGGGCCGTGGGGAACATCTCTTTCCTTTCACTAACCAAGCTGCCCATAAAGCAAGCCAGACCAGATATGCGGATTGCCTCCCAGAATGAAGGAGGAATACGGGGACTGTTTCAGAGCGTTGTTATTCTGTACAAGACCACAGCATGACATGGAGCGAGTGTACCTGGGATATTTCTTGCTGATCTTTTACATAATTGTGTGGTGGGGCAAAATGCAGCAGCCAGTAACCAAACTGCTGGCAGAGTCTTCTGGCAGCTTTGAGTGTTTTCAGCTACTTACAGTTGTTATAAACCATAGTATGAATGTGGGATGAGAGTTAACAACCCTTCTCAAATGAAACTAAAGTTTTAGGAAAAAATGAAATCACTAGCAGATGTGAAGGGCAGGTGCCCATCTCATAACCTCAGTAAGGCAGCAGTTGATGCGGGAGAATATAAAAAAGGATATTCACTGAACTGAACATAATGCAATTCAGCCATAGGTTAAAGAAAGGTCATTTTTTTGCCTTGTTGGCTGGAAAGAGACAGCACAGCCCTAACATATAATTGTGTTGTGTGACAGTAAAAGGAGCCTTTTGGTGCTTTGGGAAAAGAAAGTGACATTTTTTTTGCTCATGAAAGAAACTCAGTTTCACATTAAAAGTGTACTACAGTGCTTCCAATGTAAATAGAATTAACATGAGTGCAATTGTTATCCACACAATGTCCCTGAGGAAAAATGATTCACCAAGACAACAGCACGTCCTACTATTGAGGCACGGATAATAGTTCTGATATATATATTATTTTTTTTTAATGCAGCCAGTGTAGACATATATGCTTGCATGTATATATATGTGTAAAAGCGACAGACAGGAGTTTTAGTTCCATCCTTCTGTTTCTTTTTCCTTAATGTGATTTTTCAGCTCAAGAAAGGGAGCTGAGCTAAATGGGGAGTCATTGAGCAAGTTCCAAGGAGAATGCTTTAAAAATGTGATCATGGTGATAGCAATGTATTAGATGCATTATGTAACAGCTTAAGTAGATGAGAGTTTTGAGAATTTATTCCAAAAATTGAAGTGTGGCACAGTTTCACTTCTCTGAACTTAGGTACCCAAAATACAGTTGTAGTCATCCTGGACTCCCTTGATATTCCTTGGGGTTACAGAGGCTGTTGATATCTCTGAAGGTTCATCTTCCTTCCAGCATCTAAACAGGAGAGCAGGACCACTTGATTTCTTAGATGCCTTTGTTTAGTTTCTTGTTTATTAGGAAGAATCAGTTACACCAAGCTTCCATTTACTTTTGAACTGTAATTGGTTATTGCAGAATACCAGTTTCCAAAAAATGTGTCTGCTTCAGTCCCTCTTGTAGTATTCTTCAAAAGACTATTGTTCGTAGCAGAGCCTAAGACATGGGCAAAGAAGAATTGGTCAGTAACTCCTCATTGAAATACTTTCTTATCCTGTCTAGGAGTGTTAAAAGGTCCTACTGGGAAGGTTCTTCATGTAGTAATGGTTTACTAAATACAACAACCACTTGTTTCTAAGAAATATTTTTGAGTAGAAATGTTTTTTGGGGTTTTTTTCTAGTGAGGTAAGGATTTTTTTAAAATATATCAACACTTGCATGTGCTTCAGTGCAGTTGCTAAAGTTCTTGGGCCTTTTCATGCATAATTGAACAAATTATTGTTCAACATTGAACGTCCGTTTGAATTCTTATGGTATTTTTCTGTCTACCTAAAAAGTTTTCCCTAGTATGGAATTGTACATTAGCACGGAACTAAATGGCCAAGTCGTTTATAAAGCCCTAACAAACATGACTGTCTTCTCTCTGCCATGAGGAAAAGCACACGTGAAAAGAAAATTATTAGCTTACCTGAATTGTCTATACCAACGAGGGAGAAAAAAACTCAAAGAATTTAAGATTTCAGAGACTGATTTTAAAAATAGCCAAGAAGATTTCAATTGCAATTTAGCGTGGTAGAATTGTTTAAATGTAAAATCAGTGCCTAGGTTTTTTTGTGAATTTTCAGAAGAGATGCTACATTTAATGGGAAAAATGCTCACAAAGATGTAGGCAAGAGGCTACTTGTAGTGTGAGTGCAAAAACTGTCTATGATGCTAATGTGAAGAATATGTAAAAATGTGAATAACACTTAAAAAATAAAGGAAATTATTTCTTGTTTTGAAGTCCAAATGAAAGAAGGCCATGGCAGTAAAGACTATTATTCCACAAACACACTAAAGGCATGATTGTGTTTTTTTTTAGTCTGTTACATTTCCTTATGTAGGTGAGCCTTTAGACGTGAAGCTAGGAAGTACTGCTAGTCTTCAGTGCCAGCACAACCTGCCCTGAATTTGTGGAGTCCTAAAGAAAATGGTATAATCAAGTTGTGGATGGAGAATTTCTCTTACGTTAATCTCTGCCAAGAAGGCTCCCAAAGCCTGGTAAAAATGGATGGATGTATAATATACTTCCCATTTGCGCTACAGAAGACTTGGTACTTGCAGGAGAAATTTCTAGCAAACATCCATTACAAAGGATTCTCTATTGAAATGAGAACAAAGGTTCCACTAGAAAGATCTCTGAGGATTCAGATGTACCTTTTCATAGGTGACATGCTGATACAAGCCAGTTCTCGAGGGGTTGCATCAAGGCATAAATCAGCAGTAATTTCAACCCTGCAAGATCATAGCACTATCATGAACAGAAAGAAAATCAATCTGACACCAGCTCAAATAATAGCAGTTCTGGGAGTCACAGTATATAGTACAAGTCCATTGGGAGGGTCTGCTTGTCAGAACAATGGCACTTGAAGACACCGAATACTTTGACTGACATCAAAGCAAGAAGAAAAGGAACAGTGAGATCAGTTCTCAGTCGTGATGGTGTCAGGCCCACAAATAGCAACCTGAGCGATACTTCAAATAAAGGTGATGCTGATGTTGGTCTTGTGGCCAGGCAGTAGTCGTATCTTCCTGCAAAAAGTACTTCAAATGCCTGAAAAGCTTTGTAAATGTTGACTCAAAATGCATGATAATTGATGGTATTTCTTCCTAGAGTTAGAAGATCAAAAGTTAAGAAAACTAAGTATTTAGGAAATGACTGGAAAGTTAACTTTCTGTGTGTAGTGAATAGCGGTGACTTCATAAACGTTCTTAGATGCTGCTGTGGTAACTTGTTAGAATATCTGAATACTTGCAGGACATTAAACTATAGATTGTATGCCTACTGTGCAGCAACATTTTGAGCCTGTACTGGAAATAAACACGTTGGCGAATCAATGCTGCTTCTAGAAATCCTAGAAGTCTTTATGTAGCAAAAATAAATGACCCTGAAAGGGTCATCACGCTAAATATGAACAAGCCACAGCAAAGCTGAGGAGTAGTCAATATTAAAGAGATTGTGATAATATTTAAGATAACATGTCCTGTTAGCAGTATTCAATTGGAGGTGGTGAACTAGTGTCATAGTTTCATTTTAGAGATTTTTATTAGGTGGGGTTTTTTGATTTTGCAGGTGGAAGAGAAAATTACTGCAACATCTTCTGTGATCTTTCAAAAAATCTACCAACATAGTTCCCTTTTTGTGACTGTTCAGTGTGATGTCAACTGATCTGAGCTTTTGTCTTACCAAGTGTGATGGTACTTAGAGTGATTCTTATGCTTTGATAGTCCGTAATACTCTGGTGAGTAAGTGCAGTTTGTTCACTGAAGACTTCTTCCTTTATTCTAATTAGAAACAGGAAAAGTGAAAATGTAAGCAAAATAGTCAGCTGAATGTTTTTAAATGCCATTGCCAAGGCATCCTAGTGTCAGTCACAATCTAATATTTGAGCTGTTTTTCAAATGTTCCATGGTGTTGGTGTGTTGTAAATTATTCTCATGTGCTAACCTTATTGTGCTACAAAATTTAAATTGGTATCTCAAAAAATTAATAATATCTAAATGGAACATGTTATTTTCAATTTTTGTAATCTCTGAGCTACTAAATTGGATTTTAAAAATTACATTGTTGCTAATTAGGTCTTACTGGGTCTTCTTAATTAAGCACACAGTTGGAAAAGAGACATAGCAATAATTATCTCAATTTGATGGCTATACAATTTGCATTATCAACAAATAGCCAAAGCACAATTCAATTTTCTTGTCACATATAAATGAATATGAGACTTGCTACATGTTGATGTATTTTAAAATAGCATACATCCCAAAGAACAATACCTGCTTACTACTAGGTGAAATAAAGATTCCATTTTTCTTACCTGCATATACATAACTATGTATATACCTCACATTGTTGTATTGTATAATTAGATCAATGATAGCACTTATATATATTAGTGTGTATATATACATATTTTAAAAAAACACTGTGATATTGTTTGCCTCCAGTTCAGAAGAAGACCCAGATTAAACTGTATTTTCATGGTAGGACTTAGTTATTAAGTGGAGTCTTGTAATGCTAGGTTTTTAGAATGCAAAATTATGGTTTTCGCATCAAGGCAGTAATCACAATGGACAGCAACCTGAGCTTCCATTGACAAGCAGTTTAACACTTTTTCTGGGTATGTATAGAATAAAGAAGCACATACGTTGGAAGCATCCTGTACAATGGGAAGAAGTTTATTCGGCCCAAGCATATTTGTATGTGAGGGGGAACGTCCCTTTCTTCAGCTCTATTCTCTTCTTATAGTGTCTTTTACTAAGGAAAATAAAACTTTGACCATACATCCTCCCTGGAGTAAAAAATTATTTTTGAGAGATCCATATAGGAATATTGATCCTGGAATCTCAAGATACACTCTTATATAGGCCATATTTCCTTCACTCCTTTCCCTATATTGTCCCTGCCGTATGGTTAAGAATTAAGTTGCAAAGGCATTAGATGATGTGCCCATGTGTTCTGTACAAAACCCGTAGGTGTCAAGCATTTGGCTAGTTTTACTTAAGACCAGGCTTTTTCTTGTTCTGCAGGATTCCTCGTTGAAGCTTCAAGATGCTGGGATAGTTTTCACAATGTTTTCATTAGATGAACTTAAAAGTTCACACTAGGAGTTATTCTGCAACTCATTAATTGTATTTCCTGAAGTACAGTTCTTCAGAAAGACATAGAGTTCAGGAGATACTCTGAACCTCTCTGGAATGTGTTGCTTGAAATCCTGGGTGTACTTTGTCCCACAGCAGTAGAGTTTGATCTTTTGTGCTTGAACCTCTGTTACTTATGCTCACTAACATCAAATAATGGGTTTCCAAAATAAAATATTAGGAAGTTTTGTGATTTCTAGTCAGTGGCAATTCTCCAAGTAAAGTGAAGGGCATGTGTTGGCCAAGCATTTTGTATCACAGTTGAGTAGCTGACATAACGTATGTTTTTCAGTTCACTTTCAGTCTTGCCATATGCCACAAAATACTGCAACAACCTCACTTTCTTTACAATTTTATTCTGCGGTGATTTCTCTCTGAAACTTTGGATAAAGCAGGCAATGCTTTGAATTACTTTAACTAGAATTAAATTAGGCTTTGACTAATTTTAAATTAAAATCATTAAATGTGAAAATGAATCTTATTCCACTTGCATCTATCACAATGACAGATGTAAATGGATGGGCAAATGTAATCCATCCATAGGTTAAAACAGCGCATCGTCTAGGGAGTGTATTAAAACCCATGGTATGTCTCTCTAGAAAACTGTGGTTTGTATTTACATATATCATTTAGAAAGATATGTAAAAGCTCTTATTTTCACACTGATTTATTTTATCTGTGCATCTGTCTTTACCATGTATTATGTAGTTCGCTTTCAGGAATAACACGTCTCAGTATTTCACAATCTCACTCATACACAGAGAAATACTGGACATGTCATACTTAGTGATCCATATTTCATTATGTCAACTTGAAGCATCTTTTGAGATGTGTTGATATCTTATGATCCATAGAAACGTTCATGTGAATTTTGGATACTACTTTGTTTTTTAAAAATTCTTAGTGTCGTCAGTCAATCTCCTAGGGATTGCATTCCTTCCAGTGGAAAGTATCATCTGCTTTCATCCTGCAAACTTAAGCAGACTTTCCACATTTCTTCATACTGCTGTCTAATTCCATGTATCATCTAGAAACATAATTTGTTCCCGCTCTACTGCTGCTTAACTGATTTAGCTCCTATCTTTCTCACTGTGTATAACTTCTGTAAATCAGAGAACTTTAAGGGTGACATAAGGACTTCCTTTGTTTATAATGTCTAAACAAATACTTGAGGGATATAGTTTTGAAGGTATGTACAAGGTTGGCATATTTTTCCATGTTTTTTTTTTCCTTCTTCATATTGTGCTTCTCAAAGGTTTAAATCAAGAGTGTTTGCTTTGTATTGCCTTTCATATTTTACAGTTTTGTATTTCAGAGAAACTCTCAAAATGAAGGTACTGTTGCCTTTAGCAAT
This sequence comes from Nycticryphes semicollaris, assembly GCA_013400055.1. Taxonomy (NCBI): domain Eukaryota; kingdom Metazoa; phylum Chordata; class Aves; order Charadriiformes; family Rostratulidae; genus Nycticryphes; species Nycticryphes semicollaris. Next base: position 1,009,054 of record VXBJ01007648.1, on the reverse strand, counting down.
CCAGAGCTGAAATAACTGCTTAGTAGTTCACTTTCAGAAATCAGTGTCCTGAAAAGGTAATAAGCAAATGGTAACTTTCAGATAAGGGTATACGTTAAAAGAAAAGAAACACAGGAAAGAGTTGAGCGAATGTGGGGCTGGGGTTTGTAGTGGGTTGAATGGCCCTCTGAGAATGAAAAATGGAATTATAGGTGGCTGCCTTCTGAATTTAGGTTTTGAATACAAGCAAACAAGGACTTTTTATAGTTTAGCATCATAATTGCAATTATATTTTAATTCTGTGTAGTTTGATATATTTGAGTATTGGACACAACGCTTAGTTGAGGCTAAAAAGGTTACGGTTTATCATGTTTTTCCTCTTGTATGCTTTGGGAAGACCCTGTCCAGCTATCATTATCATCATCCGTATTGTGAACTCTCTAAATAAGTCTGGACTTACTGGTAACTAGCTGGGTATGCCACTGGTGATTTGATGGGATTGACGGTCAGTAATCAGTATGCAAATTCACTCATGAAATGGGCACCCTGTCAGAGCAGCCTGATGAGTAGTGCTTTATACAAATTCTTAAGTAACATCACTGTGTTCGGGTACAGAGCTTCTATGCAGTATAAATTGCATACACTGAGTTATTTTATTAAATACCTATTGATTATTATGTGCAGTGCAAACAGTCTCATCACAGGCTGCTTCTTGTGTGTCTTTCTCATAAGCCACGGTTATCCTAATGTTATTGTGCTTCAGAGCAAGTAGGATTCTGATCTAAGCAGAACGTGAAAGTTGGGTGGTCAATGGAAAAGGGGTTTGATGCAGGTGAAATGTGAAAATAGTTTCTAGTAACGTGGACAACATGCATTTAGAAAATTGCATAAAACATGCATTAAAAATACAAATCCAAATGTATAGTTGCATCATTTAAAAGGTGGTATTTTCCCATCTGATAGAGCTTTTTGACTTTAATTTGCAAAAGTGTTTCATTGTGAATTTAAATGATTAACTGTTAAATGTATATGATACCTGTTTTCAAGTATGGTTGAGAATTACTTGTTATTCAGTGCCTACATATGTTTCATATATCTATGTGCTTATATCTATAACAAACATGTCATATTTATGTTTTTTTTAATATTTTTGTTAAATATTTTGTGAAACCTTTCTAAGACAGAGCAGTGATGGAAAGGTCAAAGAAAATCCTATCGTTTATGAGGAGGAGAGCATTAAGGCACTTATACAAAGGTCCCTTACAGGAACTGTAAGCTTTTATGAGACTTTATCATCTTGCTGACAAGGTCAACTTGATATTGATCGGCTGGGTACTTTGTTTAGTTACTTGAAGGCCAGTTATTTGAAGAAACGTGTAAACATCCAGGCAATGTTCTTTATACTCATGCCCTATTCCAGAATTTTGGGGTTTTATTGTGTTGTCTTTTTCCAAACAAAATATTAAATAGGGTTAAAGTACATGACTGCTAGTGTTTAAATTCAAGTTATCATAACATACCATGATTTGTTAAATTTAACTGAATCTCATACTGTAAAAAAGCTTAAAGATTTGGTCTTTATGCAAGATCTTTAAACATAATCTGGTTTTTATTGTGTATTATTAATAAAAACATTTTTTGTTGAAAAATTTAATGAAGTATTTTTCCAGTTCTTGCAAATAATTTATTATCTGCTTTCATATCAGGCCAGGTAACTGCGGGGTTTATAAGACATTAATCCCCTACGCAAAAATAAAAAGCAGCACAAGGTTAGTCTGTTTGTGAAAGGAAGTCAAATTTTTACTATGGTATTTGATGCTCTGGTGCTCTATCTCTAGCCCTTATGTGAGCCAGTAGCTCCATTGTTTTTTAGATGGTATTGGCAAAATCAGGATGGGGTGGGAAGGGAAGAGTTTGCCAGATGAGCTGAAGATCTTCTTCAGGTGGTAAATGAATAGGCAACTAGGGATCTGCTGTGGTACCATGTGTCCTTACACCATAAAGGATGTCAAAATCCATGTTGAATCTTCTTGGTCTTGTGCAACATGCTCTGACATTGGCGAGTATTGCTTCAGCTTGGCTTGGTGGGCGGTGTTACACTGCAAGAAGCTGAGCTGTGACTTCACACACGTGTCCCAGACCTTTGCACCTCTGCTACTGAAAATGTGGGCATATATGGCTATGGCAGGAGGCAGTAGCAGACTTCCCAAGCAGGGGGAATGTGATGCTAAAGTTGTGATAGTCATAAGTTGGTTATGCTTTTTAATCATTCTTGCCCTTAAATAATATTAAATACTAAAATTACAGCTTTTAAAGGGATATTTCATGGACGTCTTATATTAACTTAGACTTGAGGTAATTAATACCCATCCTTACACATGAGAAGGTGGCACATATGAAAATAAGAGTGAAAGAGAAGAAGAACTGGATTATGTAATAAATTGCATACATAAATGATTTGGTCTGTGTGCTGCCTTAGTTAACATCACCAAATACATTTCTGCTGCAAACTGCTCTCACAAGAAGTGAAGACTGATTATTAAACCTTATTTTAAAAGAATAAAAATAAATCTTTCGTAACATCTTAAGTAAGTTTTCTGCAGCCTAAGTTTTACAAGTCTCTGCGTGTCCTAATAAATTTTTGTTACTTGTTTGGGGGAAAAAAAAAAAGTCACTCTTATAAAACCGGTGTGCAGCAAGGTTATCTTTTAGGAGGAACTCCTGTGTTTTGGGTTTTTTTTCTGTGAGTCAAGTATGCATAAGTATACTAACAATTTTTCCAGTAATGAGCTAAATTTGTCGGGTTAATTTTTTTTGCACTTTTGAAAGCAGGATGTTCCACGTGCATCTGAAGCTCTTTTGCACTTGTTGCCTTCATGGCAAAATTTATTTCTTGTCTCCTGCATCTTCTTAGTAGAGGCTCTTAATTTCTCCTCATTTTCTTCTGACTTCTGTAACATCGTCTCCATTTGTTCTGTCAGGCAGGATATATAGGAAGCCTTTTTCCTGTCAGTAAGCATTTCCACAGAGTCATCAGGTAATCTTTTAAGCTAACCCTGTGCCTCTAAGTCACAGCACCTTTGTGTTCTTCTGTTGCAGGCCATTAAAGCAACTCATAAAACTTCTCAGGCAATAACAGGCAATGTTGGCAAATAACAGTAAATTATTCAGGAAAGCAGCTTTTGAGAAGCAAATAGTGCTTATTAGTAACTTGTCTACAGAACTATCTTAACACCAACTTGATACGGTACAATCAATCCAGAGCACAAAAAATTGTGTTCATTGCTGAAGCCCCATTACACACGTCAGCTGGTCTTGGACCTTGCAGGCAGCTCCCTTACGCTTTTTACTTCTTTCTCTCTTAAGAGTTTTTTATTGACTTGGCTGCTTCCAAGCCCGCTTTGTTGTGTTAGAGATGAGAATAAACTTTTCTTTTTTTTAATTTTTTTTCTTTAATGCTAGAACTCCTTATCCAGGTGCTATGTTTTATTTGTTTCTGAAGAGCTATTCTGTCTTGGGTTAAATGACTGGATGAAACTCCCTGAGATTCTGTGTTTGAAGCAAAGATGTTTGTTTATTTCTTTAAGCTCTTTCTCCAGATAGTGTCCCAAGGTGTGAGGAAGACACACACTCCATGGTGTTACTTCTGCCATAGTGGTTTGTCCCCTTTCTTGCCATCCCTCCAAGGGTTTTGTGGACCTGGATTTTCTTCTTCCATTAATGTTACAAGCCTTATTCCCTCTTCATGCCATGTGCAGTGTTTTCCACTCTTGTTCAGGAAGGTGGCCCTTTCAAAAGTGTTGGGAGGACACAGAAGCAGGAGATTAAGTTTTGCTGTGCTGGAGTACAGCAACAGCTGCCATCAGTTGGTTTTTTTTTTGTTTTTTTTTTTCTTCAAATATTCAGATGATTTCAGAAGTTATTAAACTTTCAACGAAACAGAAAAAAAACCAAAACAAAACCCAAAAAAATCCAACGCAAACTTATTTGAACAGAGCTCCCTGTTTGTGAGCCACATTGCTATAAAAGGTGTGCCATAACCCCTGTTGTTTGATCACAGATTTTGCCTTAAAATTAATGATGGAAACAGCTTCCTGAAGGCAAGGTCACAGGATGAGTGCAGCGATTGCATGTGCAGCTGTAACCCACTTGATTTTAATGATGTTGGGTTGGAACATCATTTGAATGATACACAAAACTGCAAGCTGCAGTATGGAAGGTGTTGTTGAGGATAACTACAAGCCTCCGTGTTTGTGTGAGTTTAGGCAGGAGTTGAGAAGGAAAAAGGGGGTTTTACTGCAGGATAGAAACTTTCTCTTGTTGAAATGTCTACACAATCTAAAAGGAAGATGTCCATTTTTGTACAGTTATATGCTTTCATGGAGCGAACAATGCAGTGTATTTTTGCTTTTACTATGTCTGGTGGTTTTATAAAGTGTGAAGTCTCATATTCTTGATTAAGTGTTAGTTAATTTACAGCAAAATACTTCAAAAAGTGAACTTCCTTTTCTCTAGGCTTCGTATTTTAAAAGATTCAAAATTTTAGTTTCGCTTAAGGTGAATAATTATTCCTTTAGAGAGATAGTAACTGAGCCATCTTAGATTTAATAACATATGCAAGTTTTTGGAACATATTTTCTGTATAAGGTACAGTTATTGCTTGGTCTAATGGGATAGTGCTTCAGGTTTGGTTTGGGTATTTTTTTTCTTCAAGTTGCTGTTATTTTAATTCCATTTTTAAAAAGTAAAACAGTAAAATAAGACATGTTCAGCTGCTTCTTTCCTGGATTATAGTGATATTAATACAATTTAATTGATTTATATCAACTAACAATATAATTGGTCTTCTGAGAGCTAAATTTATATATCATATCTGAAATGGATTATTGTTGTTGTTTTTCCTAGGACTATTTCCTTAAGGAGTTCCAGTTGCTTGTTTTCATGACTTTGACCCTATTTAATCAGAGATGGAGCAGATGGACTGCAAACCCTACCAGCCACTCTCAAAAGTTAAACATGAAGTGGATCTAACTTACACAAGTTCTTCAGATGAAAGTGAAGATGGGGGAAAGCAAAGGCAATCTTATGACTCAAGAGAAACTCTGAATGAATATAACCAAGACCTGAGACTTAATTATAACAGTCACAGCAGGAAAAGAAAAAACATTGACCAGTCCACACAAGGTAAATTATTTTATCTACTTATTATGGTTATTACTTCCTGATTAATTTTTGTGAAATAATATCATCTTGTCAGCAGGCAAGCAAAGTCTTGTAGTGACAACCCACTTCTTACCTATATTTAACCATATGGTAATACCAGCAATTTAGGAATTTTTTTTAAGTAAAATTGCTTTTTTAAGTAAAATCACATGATAGCTATAGATAATATTTCTTTAGTAGCAGCTACTCTTCTTAATAATGTTGACTAATTATTTACTTACCTTTGCTCCTATGAAGACAGGATGAGGGTGACGGGGTTGTTCAGCCTGGAGAAGAAAAGGCTCCAGGGAGACCATAGAGCAGCCTTCCAGTATCTGAAAGGAGCCTACAGGGGAGCTGGAGAGGTACTCTTTGTCAGAAGCCTACTGACAGGACAAGGAGTAATGGCTTTAAATTGGAAGAGGGGAGATTTAGATTAGATACTAGAAAGAAATTCTGTCTGTGAGGGTGGTGAGACACTGGAACCTGTTGGTTGGGAAAAGCTACTGTTTGGCTAGGGATAAAAGCTAAAGACTAAGACTAAAGCAGTGGAAGGAAATGAGCAGAATTTACTGCAGCATTCCCTGATAGACTGCTGCTCCTGCAACCCATGTGCTGCATTAACATACTTCTTAGAGACAAGTGGCCTATGTGTTGCCTTTAGCACTGTTGCAGATTCAGGCAGGATGGTGGGGCGGGAGAGTATTTTTAGAAATCAGGGTGCGTCAGAAGCAGTGAGAGTCCTGTCCCCTTAAAAGTAGCAGTGACAGAGTTCCAGGGACAGTCACTCCCTGCTCTTCCAGGAAGTGGTTGAATTTGATGTGTTACAGTACTTCTCAGCTAGAAAATTTGGTACTTAGTAAATAACCAAATAACAACCCACCCATTCCCCAGCCCACCCCCCCAGTAAAGAACCAAGTCCCTTACCGCTTGCTCAGAAAAGCCTTCCCAATTTTATGAATATTAAAATAATTTTCTTTTTTTACAAGAAAATAAAAAATAGACTTTTGGAAGCTGAAAAATTTGCCTGGTCTGTGATGTGTAAATTAACGTAAAAATAGAGTAGCTGTGCTACATAGCTCTTACAGCCTTTTTTTTTTTTTTTTTACTGAAGATACTGNTTTTTTTTAAGTAAAATTGCTTTTTTAAGTAAAATCACATGATAGCTATAGATAATATTTCTTTAGTAGCAGCTACTCTTCTTAATAATGTTGACTAATTATTTACTTACCTTTGCTCCTATGAAGACAGGATGAGGGTGACGGGGTTGTTCAGCCTGGAGAAGAAAAGGCTCCAGGGAGACCATAGAGCAGCCTTCCAGTATCTGAAAGGAGCCTACAGGGGAGCTGGAGAGGTACTCTTTGTCAGAAGCCTACTGACAGGACAAGGAGTAATGGCTTTAAATTGGAAGAGGGGAGATTTAGATTAGATACTAGAAAGAAATTCTGTCTGTGAGGGTGGTGAGACACTGGAACCTGTTGGTTGGGAAAAGCTACTGTTTGGCTAGGGATAAAAGCTAAAGACTAAGACTAAAGCAGTGGAAGGAAATGAGCAGAATTTACTGCAGCATTCCCTGATAGACTGCTGCTCCTGCAACCCATGTGCTGCATTAACATACTTCTTAGAGACAAGTGGCCTATGTGTTGCCTTTAGCACTGTTGCAGATTCAGGCAGGATGGTGGGGCGGGAGAGTATTTTTAGAAATCAGGGTGCGTCAGAAGCAGTGAGAGTCCTGTCCCCTTAAAAGTAGCAGTGACAGAGTTCCAGGGACAGTCACTCCCTGCTCTTCCAGGAAGTGGTTGAATTTGATGTGTTACAGTACTTCTCAGCTAGAAAATTTGGTACTTAGTAAATAACCAAATAACAACCCACCCATTCCCCAGCCCACCCCCCCAGTAAAGAACCAAGTCCCTTACCGCTTGCTCAGAAAAGCCTTCCCAATTTTATGAATATTAAAATAATTTTCTTTTTTTACAAGAAAATAAAAAATAGACTTTTGGAAGCTGAAAAATTTG